>ML816211.1:81617-96430 GCA_009831015.1 Picea engelmannii | reverse complement strand
GATAACTTCACGAGGATATAAATCCCCCCTCATTTTTATAGAGGTTGTACTCCTCTTTTGGATTTTCATGGAACTCTAGGTCTTAAAAATATGGGACTTTTACAGAAGTCTGTCATGGTAATCAAAGAAAAATTAAGATGCAAAAATATAGAATTTTTTTCCCTTTTCTTTTGTTTTATTTTAAAGAGAATTCTTGAGAGTGGACCAGGAACCACACACATTTACACATCTAAAGAAAATAAACAAAAATTCCCCACATCCATTATAGTTGGGCTAAATATTTCTCATCACATAAAAATAAAAGAAAATGGTCTTCATGCATAAGAGAAATTTAACAGAGTGATACATGGGAAGCTCAAATAAATATATCGATAGATCAACCTCAAATACTTTATATTCAGAAAACTAGGTTACAAAGCACAATCGAGATTGTTCCCAAATTAGTTCTCTTGGGATTTCTAAAAAATATATAGTTCAGTACATATTATCTAAAATTAAAATACATTTGTCATAATGACTCGGATTGGGGTTCCCATGGACCATAAATAAAATATGTATAATAATGAATTTTATATAAATAAGAAAGTGGGTGGCGAAAGAAAACAAGACCTAGTAAGAAGAAAAAAAGAAATTATCAGTCTTCGGTTAAACCTTTATATTTAAAGAGGTGGAATAACTGGATGAAAGACTCGATACGAAAGAAGGGTGTGATCAGTATGGAATTACTATGATGGTATCTCCTCCTTTGTTATTTTCTTGTTGATGTCCTTTTATGGCTTTCATCAATGGTTGCAGGAACCGTCTCAACTACCTTTTGGTAATTTGGTCGACAACCTTTTAAAACCACTTCTCGATGTAGCTTCTCATTGTTGCCAAGTTGATTTCATGCCAGATTTTTACATTGAAGAGATTTCCTTCCAAGTCTCTTAGGTCAATGGAAATATTCCACAAAGCCTCTTCAATATCTTGATTTTTCATTGAATAGTCTACTAGCTAGTTCTGCATGTCATCTTCACTATACTCAAGAATGCCATAGAATTTTTCAAATGATAACCTTTAAACATTTCAACTTGCTTGTCAAAGGATTGTTTCATTAGGAACAACAAGTTGAGAATCAATTTAGGTTATTGGTTTCATTGGTGCTTCCGTCTAGGTCTATCACTGTCAGCCTTTTGAATAATTATTCTCTTCAAGTTAGGGATTGACTGCATGCTTGGACAAATATATTCAAGTTCTTAACCTTTTCCTTCTAGCATGCATTTAGTTCTTTTATCTGGTTCGGAGAAGGGAGATCCTCCTATCTTCTTCTCAAATATGTCATATTGGTAACTTTAAAACTGAAGGGTACAACTGCGTCAAGGTAAAATCCCTCTTTGTTTTTCAAATCTGTCTGTAAATATTCATGGAAGGCATACACCCTCATTCCAAAAGAGACCATGATTTTTGACGTGTCTGAAGCCTCTATAATTAATTCCATTATTTTATTAATGTTGTTCTCCACATAGCCCCTGGTTGATGTGAGAAGGATTGCAGATACTTTTAACTTTGTTGCGGGTGTGGTAAGCCTAATCATTTCCAAAGGACTAGCAAATACTGGAAGATGAATTTAAGATTCCTCTAATTATTTAATTATTTCCTTTAACTTGGCGTTCTCTGCTTCAAGGCCTTCGATAGAATCATCTAGACCATCTCTAGTTGCTCAGTGAATTTAGGAAATTTGGGAAGGTTGCATGTTCTGTAGGTTAACCTCCGAACGAGATTTCCCCTTTTTATTCTTTACATCTCTTTTTTCAATAATTAAATTTTTAGACTCACTATCAAAACCAATGCTCTGAAATACAAAAGACTCTTCCTCATCAAAGGTCTCGTTTTCGATTATTTCCATCAGAGGATTCTGGTGAGTTTTGTTCTCTGGTTGATCAACGTTGGGGAACACTTTTTCGATGTCAATATCAAGTTCCATATCCTCGAGGGAGAGGCCGTGGATGTCACTTTCACCTCGAGGTTCCTCCTCTTCTTACACAATGTTTTTTATTTTCTTCCTCAAGGGAAGCTTATGGGAACTTTCAATTTTTCCTGAAGCAAGGCTCTTATCTCCTCCTCCGCCTAAAGAACTATGGGTCACTTTCTTAATTTGGTGGGTGGTTGGAGAACCACTTTGAGATGTTTTACTATTTGGAGTGACATATGGGGATTGGGAACTCTTCTCACCATGACCTTTTCCTTTCTGCTTGTACTCCTCATTAGTGCTGAGTATAGTTTCCAGGTCGCCAACATCACGGGCATGAGGTATTGAGTCATTCTCTTTGTCTTCATTCAGTATAGCATTAATAAAGGAGTTGTTGAAGCCAATTTCCAGTAGATGTTCTACAAAAATTCCTCTAGGGTCGAACTCTTTTACTTTTTCAACATATCTCAAATTTAGGCCGTGGAAATGTCCTACAAATTCATCAATCTTGTTCATATTTTGGAATACAAGGTCTCCAACTTTCTAAGGCAGGGGAATGAATTTCTTTTTTCTCTTCTCATGGAAAAAATGCAACCAATAGTTGTAATGCCTTTCTCTTTCAGTAACAAACATTTTTTCAGATATGTGACACGGGAGGAACGAAGGATTTTCCTTGGAACCAACAATCCTTATAACATTATAATTCTCCATTTGTTCCAGTGTCCCCTTCGTATATAGGAACTTACTTGTCTGTTCAGACATCCGGGGAGTGTCCTTTCCAAGAAGCAAGCCCTTAAAAACTGAGACAAAATCATTAAAAACTTCATAAAAATTCTGGGAGGATTTGTCCCTCCATAATGTTTGATACCAGAAGGTTGCCGTATTGAACTCGTAGTTTACCTTCTTACATACAACAATCTCAGGAAATGAAAGCAATGTGCTATTGTGAAAAACAGATAAGACAACATAAATAATTTATTCTCCTTCTTGTATTGGGACAATTGGGAAGAGATTTCAATTAAAACCAACTTCCCCCAATTTAAAATGGCATGTTCTTTGACGGTAAAATATAGAATGTAGAGAATCATGCTGGAGATGGTGGCTGTAGTTTCTTTCCCTATTATCCTTGTAAAAATCCAAGAAATTTCCCGGAAAGGATTTTTAAATGAGCTAACCTGCAATCTCATGATGTCTTCGGGGACAACCACCGGGTTCTCTAGGAACTCAGGTAAGAGGTCCAACCCATTGTCATGCTTCCTTATGAATTCTCTGCAATCTTCTCCCTTGAAGGTAAGCGTTGGCTCGAGAAGTATCAAGATCTTATGAAATACCTAGGGCGATAGGGAGACATGGGAATGGTCACACAATTGGATGATGCGTTGGCTTGGAATATAATTATCGGTGCACCATGCAATCAACTCTTTACAATCAAATAATTATGGGACGCACCCTGCGCGTGAAATTCCAGACTTCCAGATGACTTCCTTCTAGGCGGAAGGGGATGAGTAGTATGAATATGCTTTGGACCATTGAAAAATATGGTCCTCTCATCCGAAAATGTTCAATGTATCTCCACAAAATTGTTCCTTGTTGTTTCCATAAGTTGACATAAACGATTTGTTTCTCCAGATAATATTAAAATGAACGCTTGAGAGGGATAATATAATCCTCCATAAATCACGTTTTAATGTGTTTTAATAGGAGATCTCCTTGAGCCATTCACTTATTAATGAAAATATTACAAAGCTGCATGAAGAGTTGTTAGCATTCAAATCATACTAAATGTACATTGGGAAGAGCATGAGGGTGGTGGGGGCAGATGAGAGAGAAATAATATTTGGGACTTTTTGTGAACGCAGGACCCCAGGAACCTGCGAAATCGTGACTGCAGAAGGTTGAAAAATGGCTAAGTATGGAATAGCATGGTGGACGGAATCATCGCTAGACGATTGAGACTTGGAGGTTCGAGGAGTCTGGGGCCAAAATGTAGATCCATAATTTTGGGTGCAATATGTATATCAGGGAACATGGGGGGTGAGAATTTGACCCCGCCAACCCAGGAGCCCATCAATGAAAAATTGACTAAGTATAGGATAGCTCGACAGTCAGCTGGAATCGAAATTGTGAGGGTGTGGATTGAGTAAGGATTCGCAATTCCATCAACTCAGGAACCCTCCATTCTAAAAAAAAGACTAAGTATAGAATCAGAAAGGGGCAGTAGAAGGAAAAAAGGAAAGGGAGAAAATGGGTAAGTATAGAAGAGGGAAAAGAAAGGGAGAAAATAATTGGGGAAAATAGGAAGAGGGGAGGAAATTTTTTGGAAGCTAGAAATGATCTCAACACCTATTTGTACAATGAATTTTTTAGATTCCTTATAAAAAACAACAATTGGGAAAGTAAATGACTCTTCTTCACTAAAGGTCTCATTTTCAACAATTTCCAATGATGAATCTTGTTGGGCAATATTTCCCGGCTGATCAATTGTGGGAATTTTTTTTTCAATATCTACCTTGAGCTCCATGTATTCTAGAGAAAAACTATTGATGTCATTTTTTATAAGGTTGTCTTCTTCCTGTTGCACTAAATGCTTCCTCTTTTTTCTCACAGGGAGCTTATGTAAACTATCGATTTTTCTAGGGGGGAGATTCTTCTCTCCTCCGTCATTTGAAATACTGTTGGAAATATTTATAACTACGTGAGTCATTGGAGCATTTCTCTAGGATGTGGTAGTTCTGGGAGTAACAATTGGAGACTGGGTGCTCCTTTCACTGGGACCCTTTCCTTTTTTCTTGTAAAACTTGTTAGTACTGAGTATTGTTTCTAAGTCACCAACATTGTGTACCATAGCATCGTGAGTGTTTTATTCTTCTTCATTCAAGATAGTATGGATGAATGAGTTACTGAATCCTACTGCCAACATATGTTCAACAAAAAATTTGTTAGGATTAAACCCCTTTATCCTTTCGACATACTTTAGATTTACATTGTTGAAGTGATTTGCAAACTCATCAATTTTATTTATGTTTCTGAATATGAAATATCCAATATTCCATGGAAAGGGGATGAATTGCGTTTTCCTTTTTTCATGGAAAAAATGTAACCAGAAGTTGTATTGCCATGCCACCTCTATAATGAATAATTTTTTAGATACATGATACAAGAGAAAATAAGGATTTTCTTTGGAATATAATATCCTTATGAAACTGTGACTTTCCATTTGTTCTATCGTTCCTTTTTTCTCTAAACATTTGTTGGCCTGGTCAGATATCCTTGAATTATTCTCGCCCAACAACAACCTCTTGAAGACTGAGACAAAATCATTATAGACTTCACAAAAATACAAAGGGGTCTTATGTCTCCATAATGACTGATACTAGAAGGTAACTGGGTCTGTTTCATGATTCACCCTCTTACTTATGGTCAATTTTTGGAATTGACAACAATACAATATAGTGAATATCAAACAGGATGCCATAAAGAATTTTTTATCCTTTTTGTAGTGCGTTAACTGGGACGAGATTTCGATAGAAATCAATTTTCCCCAGTCAAATATGGCCTGTTCTTTTACTGTAAAATATAAAATATATAGAATCATGCGAGAAATGGTAGAAGTGATTTCCTGACTTGTCAACCTGGTAAACAACCATGCAATTTATTGAAAGGGGTTTTTAAAAGAGTTGACCTAGATCCTGGTTATGTCTTCTGGAATAGATGCAACATTCTCGAAATATTCATGCAAGAGGTCAAGGCCATTGTTATGTCTCTTCAAGAAATATCTACAGTCTTCTCCTTTGAAAGTAAGCATCAGCTCTGGGAGCTTCAACATCTTGCGAAATACTTGCAGTAAAAGGGAAATCAGAGAATGACCTTGGAGTTGTATAATTCTTTGGCTTGGAACATATTTCTCCATGCACCATGCAACAAGTTATTTACAGTCAAATACCTCAGGAACACATCCCACGCGAGCGATTCCAAATTCCTCGATTATGTCTTTTTGTGCAAGAGGAGAGGAGTAATATGAATATGCTCTAGACCACTGAAAGTTTTGGTCTTCATGACCAAATATATTTAGAGTATCACCATAGAACTGTTGTTTAGTTGTTGTTGCCATAGGTTGACGAGAGTATTCTTTCAACTGGATAATAACTTGAAATGAATTTTTTTTATGAACATAATATATAATAATAAGTATACATACATCATAAATAATTAACGAAGAATAATGAAGAGACACCTTCCTAGTGAAAGGTCACGTCTCTTCACGAAAGGGAACCTATGAGTGGGTATATAAGGCCCTCATTCTTATTGTACTCATCATATCATATTCATATACATTATTATTTAATATATTATCCTTTATGGATTATAACATGTTGTCCTACCTACATTTGATATTTACCTGGTGAACTGGATTGACTCACCACAGTGGTATCAGAGCTTCGTCTCGATCTGACTTTTGGCCACAAACATAGTTTCTCTAGTTTTTTTGGTCCTTGACCATAATTGGCCCTTGTCCATTTGAAGTCTAAAATTTCTGCTGCATAATACAATATTGAATAAAAATAAACTATTACCCAAAAATTAAAAAAAAAGAAGTAAAGAGATTCCT
The DNA here is from genome assembly GCA_009831015.1 of Picea engelmannii. Taxonomy (NCBI): domain Eukaryota; kingdom Viridiplantae; phylum Streptophyta; class Pinopsida; order Pinales; family Pinaceae; genus Picea; species Picea engelmannii. The sequence goes on along the minus strand of ML816211.1, from coordinate 89,873 downwards.
TCCACCTTGCATTGACAAGAATATTAAAAAGAAAGAAGTGTAAAAGAATGGTTTAAACTATCACAAATTTTTCGGTAAATTCAATCTCTCTTACTTCAGCACAAGAATTAAATATCTCTATCATGGAAATTCACGTACAATAATTTTTTGAATTTTTTTTTTTAGTTTCCATAAAGAAAAAACAAAACATATATAAATATGATAAAAATAAACAAATAATATATATATATATATATATATATATATATATAAAGAAAAATAAAAGAATAAAAACAAAATATTATTACTAGCCAGTGCATACATCAATATCCACTATTTACAACAGTGCAACCACAAGTTATTCTGTAAAACATTTTTCATATGATTTTAAGTGCAATAACTCTATTGTTCATTATACCAATCCATACAATTGCCATATAAGTAAAAGGGTAAATTACCACCATTTAACAAAAAGTCATGACCTTTGTTAAAACAAAACAGAAAGAATTTTTTTTTTAATTAACTTCTATGTTATATTAATTTTAAGAAGTGAAGAATATATGGTGAAAAATATAAAAGGAGGATATATAATAAAAAAGTCAAAAGTTTTAATTAAAAAAAAAAAGGTTGTTTTAAAAGTCACAAACTCCGTGAGTTAAGGAAGGAGTATAAATAAAAGATTTCTTTTGGGAAGTGTGAAGGTAATGTTAAATTATTTTTCATTAATTACCAAGGAAAAAAGAGAGATTAAGTGAATATAAAATTACTTTTGGTAAAGTATAAGAAAATATTCAAAGTTTTTGAACTCTATATATATAAAAAGAGGAATTATCAAGGATTATTTTCTTAAAAGAATATAAAGGAATATTAGAGGAAGATGTCTATTAAGTCAAGAAGCTTAAGTCTTATTATTATTAAAGGGATATTATAATAATTATAAGATCAATTCAAATTAAAAAATAGATTTTAAGGAAGAAATATTTTCTGGTAAAAATCATCTAACTAGATGCATTAGATTATTAACATTTAGAGGAAATATTCAAGAAAAAGAAGTTAGCAACCACATTTTTCCACGTAAGAAGAAAAATTACATAAGTATGGATTTGGCGAATCAATTAATAATTCCAAAGAAAATGTAATCGAAACAATTTTTTTTTTGCAATAAATATGACATCAAGGACTTACCGTTGACACTCAAAGATTATAAATTCGTATCGAATTTCGAGGTTACAACTATATATGAAATTGAGGTTGATATAATCCTCGGCTTGACTTGGTTAGAGACGATTGGTAGCTTAATATTAAACCTTGAGATTTTTTTTTTAATGTTTTCCTACAAGAAGAAAAAAATAAAATTTCATGACGTCTCAGTGAAGTCAGATTCAATATCTACGTCAAAAGATCTTGATCAGAGCTCCAAAATACTAATGTCAGACAAACAATAGTCAATAATTGAGATCCAAAAATATTGTGACAAAATCATCATAGACAAAGTCACCTAAAAACCCATAATCAAAGTTTACTCACCTAGATTAAGAAGATAAAGAGTGATAAGAAGACAGTACAAGACAAGTTAGAACAACTTACCAATAAGGAATCATTGGTGGATCATTGGTGGATCATTGGTGGATAAAGAGACAATGAATGAACCTATGGAGATAGATAAATATTCAAATGAAAAAAACCCGATTATGGATAAGGGAATTAATACAGACCCAATCAACCTTACAACCCAAAAGTTTTCAAATTCAGTTGATGTAAAGAGGTCTTCACATATCCAATTATAATCAAGCTAGAGCTATGAATAAGACTCAATGCCAAAATATAATCAAGAAGAAGCTATAAGTACACAAAGTAAAGATCAGAATGCAAGGATGCCTTGTAGACATCTTAATCACAAAAATCAATACTTCAACCAATCAAGGTATCCACAGAAACAAATGACAGATATGTAAAAAATTATTACCTCCATTACAAATGATGCTCAAGGTAGAATTTATTAGGGGAGTTGAAATACATCAAGTTTTCTACAAGAACCCTATAAAAGCCTAGTTTTGCAGAAGATTGATTTAGGGTGGGAAAACTCCCTTACAGTTCGACGGTTCTACTGAACAGTTAGATGATCCTATCATTTCAAGTCCTCAACAATCATTAATTCATGAATAAATAATAAGGAGACAATATTACAAGCCAAAGCAAGACATAAGTTTTCCATAAGTATGCTTTGAGGACAAAGCGTTTATTAAGGGGAAGGAAATGTTATGAACATAATATATAATAATAAGTATAAATACATCATAAATAGTTAATGAAGAATAATGAAGAGACACCTTCCTAGTGAAAGGTCACATCTCTTCACAAAAGGGCACCCCTGTGTGGGTATATAAGGCTCTCATTCTTATTGTACTCATCATCTCATATTCATATACATTATTATTTAATATATTATCCTTTATGGATTATAACATGTTGTCTTACCTACATTGGGTATTTACCTGGTGAATCGACTTGGTTCACCACACTTTTTGGAGAGATGACAATAATATAACCTTTGGAAAATAGTGTTTTAATGCAATTTAATGAGAAATCTCCTCGATCCCTTCACTATTAATGAAAATATTTTCAGAGCCTGCATGATCATTTATTAGCATTAAACCACACTTAATGAATATTGGAAAAAGAACGAAGATGGCGGAGATGGTCGAGAGAAATTTTGAATATGGAGATTTTCATGAATGAGCACCAACCCAGGAACCCGCGAAATCGTGGTTATGGATGATAAAAAATAAGCTAAGTGTTGAAAAGTGGTCAGTCGGACTTGCATGGTGGATAAATTATACTTAGGGGCTCAATACCCACGATAAATCTGATGGTCATAATGTAGATCACATAATTTTGGGTGAAAAGTGGAGATCACAGAACTTGGAGAATGAAGGCTTGATCCTACGAATCCACAAAGTTGAAAAAAGGCTAACTATAATATATCAAGGTAGTCATTCGGACTTGTTTCATAGAAATTGGATGGAAATGAAGGCCCGTCAACCTATCAATTTTTGAAATATGACTAAGTATGGTAACTAGAAAGGGATAGAAGAAGGGAAAAAAGGAAAAAAGGGAAACACGGGTAGGTATAGAGGAGGGGAAAGAAATTGAAAAAGGAAGTTGGGAAAATAGAAAGGGAAAGGAAATTTCAGAAGCAGGAATTGATCTCAACAAGTTCTTAGTCCTCCATATTCTTCCATCTGATTGGTCTACAACAATGATGTTTTTATTATTAATATGAATGATATAAATTAAAAATATCTTGTAATCATATAGGCACTTTGGCCACAAAAAATATGACAGCATGGCACTTAGGCCCAAAATATATTGGCTCACCAACCTACATGTCCAATTGCATCTTGGGGTTTATCCTAGGGGTATTACACACTCAGTTGACTTTAGCCAATCCAGGTTGTGCTTTTCCCACACCATGACCCATTACATTTATTCCCCACCGATCAGAAAACCTCGACTACTTTCTCCTCGCGACAGTTATACTGCCCACAATTTCTCCTATATACAACGACCTCAATGGTTTCTGGACTCACCAAATCTTTCACCAAACTTGCTCATCTTTGACTCAGAATTTCATCGACTTGTTCATCTTTGATGAATTCAACATACTTCAACAATTCCAAGAATCTTCTTTCATATTCATCCATAGTAATATTCCCAAGCTTGAGTTCAAAGAACCCCTACATATTCCTATCATAATAATTCTTGGTCAAGTATTTCTTCTAAAAGTACTTCTTGAACTACTTCCAAGTGATATTCTTCTCATCAATGTTTTTTACTTGCACAAGTTGGTCCCACCATATTGATTCTTTTCCCTTCAACTAGTAGATGGAAATTCTTCCTTCTGCTTGTGAGGAATAATTGTGCAACTGAAAGTATTTCCTCATTCCCAATAGCCAAGTCTCTTCATCCTCAACTTTCTTGTGCTCACCATCAAATATAGGAGGTTTAATCTTATTCATTTCTCCTTATAGTTCATCCACCCCAGACCTCCTCTTATGCTTCCTAACAGGTGATATACTAAGAATGTTGTATGCTCTTCTAGTTGAGTGCCTTGGTGAGTGATAATGATATCTACTCGGACTTCTATATTATTTCATTCTAGCATGAGATTTATGACTCCTTGACTTGCTTGACTTTGTCTCCTTTTCCATTTTCTTCTCTATTCTATCTAAGCTTTGCAACATCTTGGTGTTGAATCCATCTTGTTGCTCTTTAGCCTTCATAAGTATCTCATTACCAGTCTTATAACTTTGTACATATATTTGCAGGATTTTTATAGTCTCTATCAAATTCATTCCCTCCTCTCTGCCTTCTCAATTCCCATTGGATTCTATTACTGCAACACCCACACCCATAACAAATATTCTTCCTTCATATTTATAACTGTAAGTTCCTTGGGCATCATCCATGTCTATGATCTCTGATATTTCTGTTGAATTCTGCTTGGTTCTATTTGTGCTCTTCATTATGCAAAATGTGCATGCAACAAGATTTGTAAGACTACAATAATTTAACAAATCCATCATTTTATGCAACATTATGTTCTTCAAAATTTCACCAGAAATAATTTATTTCTAATTTCTTATGAATTCTTAGTATTTCCTTTTTATATTTATGAGTGAATACAGAGAATCCATTGTCCATGACCTTTCCCACGATTGTTCTCATGCTCAATTCTGAATCTTGAGCAACAAGTTGTTGATGGAATGACAAGGAAAGAAGTATCCATTATCTTTGAACAACATAGCTTCGATGCTCAGCTACTGTATGATTATCTCTCTAGATTTAATCTCAATTGTTAAAACACTTCATCCATACTTAAAAACTTTTCATAAGTTTGTCATGGGTTCACTACCCATTCTCTATTCTTGTTACTTATTCTGCGGTCTACGAAATGCACCCCCACATTCCACCACCTTTATTTCACACCCAAGTGGATCCACAAATGTATTAAGTCTTTCACCATTATTCTTGTATGTTTCCATACTTAGCAACTTTATTTCATTATTGTAGGTCCACAATCATTTTTTTATGCTTCACCACCTCTACGATACCCTTCACACATGCAGAGTCTTAATACTTGGACAAATATTTGAACTTCACCTCGGGTCTGTAACCCCATATTTATTTTATTCTTGGAACTCTATCCACCCGTCTACCCATCTGATTCTTAGGACTCATAAAAATATTGAAATGTTATCACGCTCCATGATGTATTACCTATTCTCCTTATACTCTTCACACTTGAAGTCTTGGTACTTAGCCATATTTCCAAAACTCCACCATAGGTTCGTGGGTCCATGGGTTTATGTGATGTCTTACTCACACACCTGATCCTCTCTGTGCTTCATGGTATCTTGGGACTTAACCAATTCTTTAGGGTTCATATATGTTGATTCTCTCTACGCTCCACGATAGCTTAACACTTAGACATATTCCAAGATCTTATTGTGGTTTAGTGGAAATGGCAGTTGGCCTGCCATATGGATCCACATCATATTCCAACTATCATTCCAACCACCATGTACCTACCATCATGGTAGTACGCATCATTCTTATTCCATGTTAGCTGACACATGGGCCAAATGTCATGCTGACGTCATCGTATGAAAAAAAAAAAACCCAATTTTTTTTTCGATTTTGCCAACTTAAAAAATTACCCAAATACGAAATTTCTTTCTCCGATTATCATTAAAATTTGGATATTTTAATTCTTGGCTTGTTTCCCTTAACTACTCATGAATTATCCAAGAACTTCCATCGCAAAATTTGGGGACTTTTGCCCAATTTTCATTATGGGCATTCTGCAATTTCAAGAATTCAACCAATTGTAGGCTTGATTACAAATTTAAAACATTTTTTTTTTTTTTAATTTCGAGAGTGAATTCCTCGAATTCCCCAAGAATTTTTGTTTCCATTTCATGAAATTTCTTTGTTAAACATTTCAGAGATGTTCTCTGAAATTCAATTTTCTACAACTTATCTCTCCAACATTCTACCGACTAGCCCATACGGGCTTAGCATCGAACCTGTGACTCTATATTTGGTCCATTTAGGTCCAATTTTTGAACCTAAGGCTATGATACCATAATTTAACGATCCCCATTACCGATACCATAGTGGCATGTACCTATCCATGCAGGTTTTCCATGCTACATCGATTCTTTTCTTTTTAGTCACATTAGACTTACATGCTTTCTTAGAATTACTACCTTTATGACTTTGATATTTTAAGATGATAATTCCTACCATCAACAAGTATGAAACATCTCAGATATCATCTCATTAACTTAAAATTCCCCGCATATGAACACACCTGCAGTTCTACATTATATATAAACCATGCATAATTATATAAACAATTACAATAACACATTAACTATATTATACACAACAAACGACATGTAATTTCGCATAAGAACACTTATATTTTATGTAAATCGCCAACTGTGTGTAGATCTTAGATGTTCCTCCCAGCCATAGACTTTTCTACTCATAAAATTTCAGCAGCAGGTCACCACTGAGCTGAGACTAGAACTCCACCAGGGAAGGCTTCTTAGGCTAGACTAAGGTTTATACTCAGGAATTAATCTTAGTTCAAGGTGCCAACTACTACAAATAGCCTAAAAATTATCATTTCCCACATGCTTGTCCCACCTCATGAAGTTTTCCCCCTCTGCTAAAAAATCCTTAAGTTTCCCCACTTTCCTTCCGAGGCTTCATCAACAAGCCAGACATAAAGTCTCAAAGCCCTACAACTATTTCCTAGTGCACCAACAAACAGTCTTTGACAATTCTCTCACAAGAAAGAGAGATCATCCATGGGCCTGACAACTTGCTTCTTCAGCGTACACAGGCTTGTCAACCCCCTATTCAGTTCCAAAACTATTAGTACTCTTGTTACCCCTCCCTCCCCATATATTTCCCCATACAATATATGAGAATAGAATGATGATATTTCCCTCCTAAAAATACACTAATGAGTTTCCCAATATATTTGCATGTCCCCTACTGGACACTTGTCTTCATGAAGCCTCATGATCTCCACTTGTACACGTTCCCTCTCTCTTGGAACTTAGATTGTATATTAAAATAATATTTCCTTGAATTAAGCCCCCTTGGCTTAGCTCTTAGTGTTAGACCCATAGCCCCCTTTCCTCTAGTGGAGTTCTTACTCCCCCATACTCTTTCGTATGAATGGTATACAATGATGTTTTTATTATTAATATGAATGATACAAATTATAAATATCTTGTAATCATATAGGCACTTTGGACACAAAACATATGAAACCATGGCACTTAGGCCCAAAATATCCTGGCTCACCAGCCCACGTGTCCAATTACATATTGGGGTTTGGCCTAAGGGTATCACACTCTCAGTTGACTTCAACCAATCTTGGTTGCACTTTTCCCACACCACGAACCCTTCTGTTTATCCCCCACCAATCAGAAAAACTTGGCTCATTTCTCCTCACGATGATTATAATGCCCACGATTTGTCCTCTATGCAACGACCTCAATACTTTCTCGACTCACCAAATCTTAAAAATAAAACTGCCTCGCTCCACCAAATCTGACCTCCCCTAGGGTTTCCTCTGCATGTGGGACATACTCTTTTTGTGTAGCTGGTAGATTCTCCTTCTTTCTTCCTTCTCTTTATCTCTCACAAACCTTTGGTAGACCTCATCTTTGATACCACTTATTGGACTTGAGGCCTGGAAATCGAATTAATGAACATAAAATAAGATAATAATATCACACACATCACACATGGATAGAGGAAAATAAAAAATGGGGCAATGATATTCTTATTGCTTATTCCAATGTAGAAATGGTTTACAATACCCCAAGAAGCTCCTCATGAACTTATACATTTAACTAAGAGAGATATCAAGCGTTTCCAGGCATCCAGAAGGCCAAACGCTTGAGGAAAATCCAAACAAATGTAACACAAAGGATATGTGTTGTCACAACCCAACATGGAGATGTCATATATTAACACTAAGAATACTTATATAGCAATTTGTTATTTCAAAACTATTAACTCTACATTTTATTAAAAAAACAACCTAGATAAGAACTTTCCTTACCAAATCTTAGAGAAAGATGTTGGATCATGTTGTCATTGATGCCAATGGTTTGATTATTTGGAAGATTGTTGGATCATATGTAAATGGTTTGGTTTGATTGATGTCAAGTAATTGATTGATATGAT
>ML816211.1:60991-79770 GCA_009831015.1 Picea engelmannii | reverse complement strand
TATTTGTAGTTCTAATGATCCAGGAGGATCTTGGTGGCCACTCACCTATTCCAACTGGCTCAAAACAGTTTTTTGGCAACTTACATTTTTAGGAGTTTTTCGAGTCCCAAACTTACAGAGCCATTTTAAGGGCCTAAACGACGCTTTTTTACGATTGGGAACCTAAATGAAATCCTAGGATTTTGATTACACCTATGAAATGAATCTCCTCATCAAAACCTTTCCAACGAGCTATCGTGCACCTTAAACAAAGATCATATGCAAACGTTACAACACTGGGAAGTTGATGTACTAAGGGTTTTGACATTCATGTTTATTGTAAAAAGGCCTTCAAAGCCTCATTGTACTCATATTCTTGCGAATGAGCATAGTCATCACATATCCTCTCAAAGATAAGCTACCACCATTCTAGCAATATTGTTTTCAGTCTACATTTTACAGTTTCAACATATTTCTTATTTAATAGAAGCCAAGTTTTACTGTATCTCTGTTATTATTCATTGTGCCTTTGTGTTAATATTATAATTCTTTGTTTTCATTTCGTTCTTCTCATAAATATGGATCAGTGGTATCAGAGCGATCTGATCCTTGTCATTTTTTAGTGCATGTCCCCGACGCGGTCAGGGTATAGAGAGTTGGGTCTTAAGCTTGTTTCTCTTGAGGACAACTGTTCTCACACTCACAAGAAACCGTCCATGGCGGGTGAGAATAAAAACAATGGGACATGATATCCTTTCAAAATTTTTCTTGAGGAAGCCCTCGAGTGACAGAGGAACGAGATGATGAGCAAATTTTCACAAATCCTTCGACGACTGCCAACAAGGGACACATCCACCTCAAGCGGAGGCTCCCCCTTCAAGGCATAGATCAATTTTTATATTCCTATATTTGAAAGGAAAATAGATGAAGATGTCGTAGATAAATGGTTAAGCCTTACAGAAGGGTATTTTTCTACCCACAAATTTTTCGATAGAGAAAATATTACATTTTCTCTCCTCAAGGCTGTCCCCCATGTCAAAGATTGGTGGAAGACTTTCTGTGAGCAAAAGGAAATAGAGGGATCCACATTATTTGCAGTTGCACCTACTTGGGGTTCCTTTAGGGATGCTATTAAGGAAAAATACTACCTTGTTGGAAGTTATGATTACTTGTATACAATATGGACCACACTCCGATAGGAAAGAGACCAAAAAGTGATAGAGTTCACCAATGTCTTCCAAACCTTGCACAACAATCTGGGTATCAAATATTCTAAGTGACATCAGGTGCTCAAGTACCACGATGGTCTGCATAGATACATCCAAATAGAAATGGATTTTTTGTACATCTCATCCTTGGGCATGGCCTATCAATATGCTATAAGAATCGAGAAGAATCTTGAAAAAAATATGCGACAGTTTGGATCTGGGAACCCCTTACAACAGAAGCAGAGCAACCCCAACCCACAAAATAGATGACATAGAAAATATGGTCAACCTCAGGAAAACCATTCCAATCCACAAGACAATAAGAACAATGGTAAGACAAAGAAGGATACCGAGAAGTGGCGTGACTTCCATAAGAGCCCCTGGAATAACACTGTTGATTTTCTCTCAAAGAAGTCATTGGTGGTTGAGGTAAAATCCTGTAAATTAGATGCAGGCTCCGACTCTAAGTCAGAACCAGAAAATGGGGAGATAGATCATTGACATGGAACTAAGTGCCACCATTTATAGTACCAAGATCTAGCTTGGTGAATCGGATGAGCCAGAGGAAGGCAAGTGCCTCTTTCATTCACATATGTGGGTGAAAGGCACTCTGCTACACTTCATCGTTGATAGCGGTAGCTGTTGTTGGGAAAAATACCATATGGACTAGCAAACTAGGGTCAGACTTGCATGCAGATTTTGACCGTAAATAAATTAATTTTTAACCTACAACCCAAAACTTAAACCCCTCTTTCACAGTACATGCATGGAGAATGACTACTAACCTTGTTACTAGCATTCTATGTAGATCCTCCGTTGCGCTTTGACCACTTTCTTGCACTGCTCCTTCCAAAGATGACCTGCAATCAAGACAAACAACTATGCATGCATGTTAATTCTCTACTCGAGGGTTAGAAATTAAGCATAAATTAACCAAACCATAGATAACTCATGCATTGGGACAGGAAAAGTATTCTTTTATTATTTGAAAAATGAATCAACTTACAATCAAAGTTGAGACCGGCCACCGCTCCTTGATCCTTATCTTGGGATCCTCTTCTTCTGTCCTCCAATTGCTTTGCGTTAATTCTCCTTTGGCATGAGGAAAGGCTAAAGGGTTGGGACAATGGATTGCGTAAATGGGCAGAGTTTCTTCGCTATATTTTTTCCTCTTCCAAATGGTACCCCTACCCCTTCTTTTATAAGCTAGAAGGATCTAGGGTTTTGGACGAACCCTCGGCCATGCATGGCTGGGAGTTTCAATTAACTGACCCATATCTTTTTGTTTCGTCGAAAACTTTCCTTTTTTCGTTCTTTTTTAGGTACACGCGGGTTGTAGTGAGCTAGCGAACGTGCACACGCATGCAATAATGGGTTAGGGCGTGTGGGCCTTGACCCAAGAGGATTTTCAAAGAGTTTTTCAACAGATGTTTTGGCAATGAAGGGATATGAGTTGGCTTGATGCCAGGTAAGCATGTGTGGTGCAATTTAGGGTTATAACAGATGCCCCCTAATGTGTGAGGTCAGAAGAGAATCTGATGGCCAAAATACATTACCAATCTTTTACCAATCTTTATTGATGTGCTGAATGAGTGAGCCCAAGGATCAGGAACCAGGAGGTGCCATCTGCAAAATAACAAATGTCTCACCGAGGCAGGAATAACCATGCTCGGGATAAAATAGAACCATGGCTACCAATCAAATACACTGTAGATCCATGTCAAATAACTATAAAGAGTAGCCGCGAATAATACACAGTGGAGCTACATCTCGAAATCAGAAAGATATACATATAGAGTACCCATATTCTAGAAGCTGATTCGGCCTGATGGCTGTACTTCAGAGCTTGAGAAACAACTTCAAAATCTTCTAAAACTTGGGTAAGAGTGTAATATGAGTGTACGACTGCACTACCCAGAGGTCTTCGACGGCTCGTCGGTTATGGACTTAATAATATTGATGATCAGACTGAAGGCTTCAGTGATTTCGAACAAGGACTTGATTGGACATTTAGGATGGCCGTGCATGCAGACAAGAGACATATTGCAGAGGGGCCGACTCAAGCTTAGTGACAAACTTCCCTTGGACAACAACACGACAAGTGATAATACTTAGGTAGCATAGATGTTAATCATAAGTCTACGAAGCAGGAGGCAACACAAACTCTCCATATGTTTGGAAGAGTAACCAAACGATGGAGGACACAACTCTATATAGCGAGAAAAAGCTTCCTAAGGTCGTACTACATCCCATAGTTTGATGATAACTTTTGAAAAAGAATAAAGGAATATTACGTTACAATGGAGGAACGAGTACTGCAAACATACAAGCTCGAGGCACAAGGACAAGACTGATGTTCTGGTAAAATGATACTCGGGAAAAATCCTTAGGTGGCCAAAGGTGTTAAGACGCAGAAGCAAACTGTCACAAGGCTGATGGATAAGGTATGCAAATGTGGTTGATAGAACACACAATGGTAACGTCATAAAATGTAAGTTTAACGAGCCCAAAGAAGGTAAGCTCGGTCGTTTTTCATATTTAGAGAGTCTGAAAAAAGCATAAAAGGAGACTTCGCTGGGGTACCTTTTTCGACAATAGTCTAGTCGGCTCGAATAAGGGATAAACTAGCACCGATTAGACGTCAATTCAAAACCATTTTAACGAGTGTGACAAGGACAATATCACTCAACCATTTTTTCACTTTTAAGGTGTCTGAAAAAAGCTTAACTATGGACTCCGTCAGGAATATTCTTCTGGACCAATTTAATGAGTGTGAAAAAATAAGGTCACTTGACGATCTTTTCAATTTTAGGGAGTCGGAAAAGAGCTTAACTATGAACTCCGTGGGGGTTTCTTTTTCATAAATTTAGTCCCTCAGGCCCGAAAAAGAAATAAAATTAAACCTAAGAATACTCTTCTAAAGAATGAGAATTCGATAGAGTATACCTTTGTTCGTACAATTGACCGTCTGGATCGAAAAAGGGGTAAAATACCGCCGGACATATGTGATGTCAAATTTCAGTTTAACGAGCGTGAAAGGTCACAAGATCGCTCGACAATATTTTCATTTTTAGAGGGTCTGAAAAGGGCTTAAAAGGAGACCCATTAGTTTTTGGGAGTCCTGAGGGTGAGACAAAGAGTGAAAAATACTCATGCAAATGAGGCTCAAACTCATATTCAGGAAAGACTATACAGACTCCCGAGCCTACAGTGTTTTTAGAAACGGCATGGACACCATAATGCAACCAGGACCTACCTAGGGCATCCATGTTCTGGTAAGCTCTACCACCAAGTTGCGACACTTCTAGAGAAGATATGACGGTTTCGTGTCACATCCATATGGGATCGATCCGATAGCATAAGAAAAGGCAACAAGACGCAAAAGTTGGGGTGGTATCCTAACCTATATGCTCAAGTTGATTTTTTTTTTGATTTTTTTTTTTTTTTATGGACCGTCGATATTTTTACGAAACTCAAAAAAAAAATTGTCCTAATACATGATCAAATCCCTCCCAAATAACTCCTAGATCACTCTAAATGGTGTTTGGTATAAATAAACTAATAAGGGGGGCCAAAAAAGTGACAAAAAGATACCAAAAAGTCTATAAATAGAAGCTGGCAGCTCATTATCACCATTGCTGATTTGGAAATTGACTCTGGAGCCAAAAGACCCCCTTTGCCAAAGATAGTGATTCCAGGAGCTACAGTGGACGAAACGAACTTCTGCTTGGACTAAGTAAGTACAAACTCCCTTATCTAGCTATTCAATACTTCAATTTAGTCATTTAATTTATTTTTTGGGTGGGTGTCGACCTTAAAAAGGTCGGCCCTAGGTACACGCGAGCTGTCCAGATACAACCTGCATGTACACGTGTGCAGAGTAAAGCCTGCACGGGTGTACACGCAAATGTCACCTATACAGCCCGTGTGTACCCCCCCTATTGATGGAAAATCCAACTAAAAGAAGTATTGACCCTCCTTTACCTTATTGTGTTGGCAGGATGTATGTCTAGTGGAGGGAAAGGGAGGACGAGGCAATCAGTGAGTTGGTTGCTGCAGATCCAAATGTTGTGGCCGTGTTGATGCAATGCGGTTTACTCAAATTTTTTCTATGTCTGTTTATGCGCGCGCAACCAAGGCTACTGAATGCCTTGATTGATTACTGGCATCCTGATGCAGAGGCCTTTATGATAGAGGAGCAATCATTGGTTCCCACCACCGAGGACATTTACTTTCTGACTGGCCTCTCAAGGAGAGGGGAACCAGTCAACTTCGAGACTTTTCCTGTGGGGCTGAGCAAGATCTCGGAGTTGATAGCTAAGTACTGTGAGGCTGGGACCGAACGTACGGGTTCCTAGGTACCCATTAGAAATATTACCAACTTATCACTACAGATTATCTTTTTACTTATTGGGAGGATTATCGACTCAGCCGCCATGCATCAGGCTTCACGCGCACAGATGAACTGTACCATCCAGTGCATGAATGCACAAATTTTTGATTGGAGTACCACACTATTGGAGTGTATGAAAAGGCAATTGACAGATTGTCAGCAGCGAACACAGAGGAACTTCGGGTTCGGGACTATCATGTGTTCGTTCTTTTTTGAGAGAGTTCCATGTTTAAGTCCTCGGGTTGTAGTACGAGGACATCTGGCCTCTTTCCCTGCAGTGTGTAGATGGGCAGTGTTACTGCCGAGACAGGGTGGTGGAAGGACTGTTGAGGCCTTCGACGATGGCTTCTTTGCTTGGCTGTCACGACAGATCCCTGCTATCGAGGACTACCCATATGCGGGGATAGACTTCTCTAGAGATCCAGAGATACCCGTGCCTCCTAGTGAGGAGCGAGGGGAGATGGGTAAGTCTCCACCTTTGTAGTTTTTTTGTTTGCATATGTAATTTTTATGTCTTTTTGTTATATATATCATTTTTTTTGTATGCCAGAGTATTTGACGGATACATTTGTTGTATGCAGATGTGGGACCTGTGTGACCTGCCGACTATGCATGGAATAGGCGTCATCCACGGCCAGAGGCCGCGGCTGTCGCCGCTGGGGGAGCAGCAGTAGCAGGGAACCTTCCAGTCGGAGAGGCCGAGAGGGTTCTTAGACAAGTTGAGCGGAACTTCATTGCGCTCACTTGCACAGTCCCAATGGCAGAGATAGAGGACCTACCGCCATCCATGCAGCCTCATGTTGTGGGGGCACCTCGGACATGGGTCCAATTGTTTAGGTGTTTAGCTTGTGTTGTAGATGATTATAACAGGGCCCATAGGCTCTGAAAATATTTAGACTCTTTATGTGCCACGAGCACCTACTTGTATATATTTTTTGAGGGCATAAGCCCGATGACTCGTTATTGTTCCCATTTTTGAGGAGCTTGCGTCCACCTATGTACTCTGAGTATTTTATGATGTATACATATGGTTTTTATCTTTTTTGTGTCTTATGGATTATGTGTGCAAAAATGTATTTACATGTTTATGTCCATGTTCTTTTATATGTGGACAAGATGCCAATCTAAAATTTGATTAGCTAGAGTATCTGTGATTTGGTTTAATCTCTTAGGAACATGAAAATATGTAATATAATCAAAGTTGCGTTCTAAGAGACGTATCCTAAGGAATCGTCGGTGTAAAGTTGGATCATGAACTTGGTATATTCTGTTTAGCTGCGACACAACCAGTTGAGCGTCTAGATAGACCCGAAGATGAGAGATACCCAATGACAAGGCGTCACGAAGAAACTCAATAACTGCACTATACTCGACGACATTATTTGTGGTGTCACCTAAGAATATACCTCCAGAAGATAACAACTGACCTTGTGGTGTAAATATTACCCAAGTTGTGGAGGCAAGCCTCCACATGTGTCGACTAGCACCATCCGCATACCCAACGAACACCTCAGACTCACTTGACATCTGCCATATTGACAAAAGATAACATCAATGACACGTCCATAACACTTTAAAATAAACTTTAAAAAGTAATAGTACAAAGACTATACATATGTTACAAAAATTTACCCACAGTGACCTATCTATGAGTAATACCTCTTGAGGTAGAGCCCATTTCTAGGCTCTGCCAACGCATTCCTTTCAAAATCAACCAAACAATAAGCGCCCTTTTTTAATACCTCTTTGATAATGAAGGGTCTGAACCACATGGGTTTAAACTTTCCTACCCCCAGGGGGTCCTTGTCTTGGTCATAGACCAGGACAAGGTCGCCTTCAGAGAAAATTCGAGGACGAACAGACCTATCATATTGAAACTTGACCTTATGTTTGTGAGCCTCATTGGCCAGGGCCGCATCACGACGCTACTCATCAAGTTGCTCAAGGTATACTAACCGTTCTTCAAGTGGAGAAGTGTCTGGCAATAACTGTATTGCCAATTTCAGAGATGAGATTTGACATTCTATGGGCAAGACTGCCTCCATCCCATAAACGAGTTGAAAAGGTGAGAAACTAGTTGCAATCTTAACAGATGTTCGGTAAGCCCATAATGTCGAGTATAACATCAAATGCCAATTTGACTTGGTTGAGTTGATAGTTCGCTGTAGAATCGTCTTAATAGCTTTGTTTACAGCTTCCACCTACCCATTGGCTTGGGGGTAGTAAGGTGATGAATGTTCCTACCGTAACCCAATCTTTGATGTTAATTCGGTCATCATTTGGTTTTGAAAGTGACTTCCATGGTCAGTGACAATCTCTCTCGGGACGTCGAACCTTGCTATGATTTGGTTGAATAAGAAGAGAGTTGCAGTCTCTCCATCATCTTTAAACATTGGCATAGCCTCGACCCACTTAGTGAAGTAGTCGACAGCTACAATGATATAGCAGTGCCCCCTTGCTGACAGGGGGTTGCATTTAGTGTAATCAATCCCCCACTTAGTGAAGGGACCAACTGTGATGACAGGAAACATAGGAGTGGGATGTGCCCTCATCTTCCGAGAGAAGATTTGGCACGGATGGCACTTCTTGACCGATTCTATACAATCTTTGATAAGTGTGGACCAGAGGTAACTGGCTCGTAAAATCTTTTGGGTTGTTGCCAACCCAGATAAATGACCGCCACACGCTCCAGTATGGAAATCGTTGAGCACTATGATGGCCTCCTCATGAGTGAGACATCGATGCAAGATGCAGTCTACACCTCTCCGATACAACGTATCATCGAGTATGAGATAATTCTTAGCCTGATGGTGTATCCACCGATGCTCGTCACGAGAAGCAGAGGTGGGGCACTTCAAATTCTGGAGATAGATAAGTATATCTCCGTACCAGGGGTCTGAAGATTCAATAAAAAACATATCCCCCTGGATAGGCGATTCCTCAGGCACAACGTCACCTGACTCAACCGGAAGCTCCGAAATAAGTTTTGCGAAGACCAATGACTTCTTGGACTTTTCTGAAATGAAGTCTAAGTCAAATTCTTGGAGGATGAACATCCATCTACTAATTTTTCTACCTATAACTCGTCGTGTCAACATGTACTGGAATGGATTCACGACAACAATGACAGTGGTCTTGCGAAACAAAACATAGTGACGGAACCGTTGAATAGCATGAACGGCTGTCAACGCAAGTTTTTCGAGATGGGAATAATTAAGTTTCGTTCCTACGAGGCCTTTCTCAAGTAATAGATCACGTATTCTGAAAACGAATCGTCTTCCTGAACTAAAACCATGCCTATGGTTGAATCTGTGGAATCCAGATATAATAAGAAATATTTTTTATAATTAGGTGGCCATAGCAGAGGTGCGGTTGTGAGGGCGTGTTTTAATGCATCGAAAGAGCATTGAGCGGCTTCATCCCAGAAAAAGGGAACATCTTTCTTTAGTAAACACATAAATCCATTGGTGATTTCGGCATAGTTGGTGATGAAGCGTCGTAAGAAGTTCGCCTTGCCTTGTAGACTTTGAAGTTGTAAGATTGTGCGTGGGGGGGGGGGGCAACTGGATTATTGCCTCCACCTTAAGAGGATCGACCATGATCCCTGTTGTTGACACGATGAAACCTAACAAACGTCCAAACGTTACACAGAAGTTGCACTTGTTTGGATTCAAGCGAATCCTGAAGTAGCGACAACGTTCGAAGATTAGTCTAAGGTGCGTGGGATGATCCTTTCGCTTGCGAGAGTGTGATGCTAAATCATCTAGATAGGCCTCAACTATATGTTTGAGGTCATGAAATGCAAAAGACATGGCCCGATGGAATGTGGCTCCAGCATTTTTAAGGCCAAAAGGCATCTTACGATAGGCGAATGTACCCCACAGACAAATGAATTTCATTTTGTGTTGGTCTTTAGGTTTGATTTGGATTTGATTATATCCCAAAAAACCATCCATGAATGAAAAGTCTTCACAACCAACACATTCATCAATGATATGGTCATTGAATGGTGTTGGAAAATTATCTTTGGGACATGCCTTGTTCAAATCATGGAAATCGATACATACACAAATCATGTCTTGTTTCTTATTGACCGGCACGAGGTTTGACACCCATTGAGTCAAATAAATAGGATAAATGAAACCTGCCTTTAGCAATTTCTCAACCTCAATCTTGATGGCTACTGCTTTCTTTGGATTAACTGGATGAAATTTTTGTCGAACAAGCTTGGCATCAGGATATGTTGTGATTTCATGTTCAACTATTCTTGGATTGATGCCTGGCATTTCCTCATAAGACCAGGCAAAAACGTCGTGGAATTCTTTGAAAAGATTCGTGTAAATTTGAATCTCTTCGGGGGAACAATCTGCTCCAATGAAGACATTATCCACGATGCTAGGGGTTCAGTAGATGTTGATAGGTATAGTTTCAATGATAGTCGCCATATTACCCTCAGCATAGATTTCTTGTGTAGCTAAGAGATTAATAGGACATGGCTGATCTCACGTCATGGTAACAGTGAATTCTCTTGCCTCGATTCGGCTTAACTCTGGGAGGAAATATGACCTGTGGTGAAGATCTTCCCACGGTTTGACGCAGTGAGGTCACACATGCATACCCCACGGGGTCTCTGCATGCACCTCCTGCTCTCAGGATCATTCTAATCCCCTCTTCGAGCCGAATTATCTCTTTGGATGCCCAATGGAATCCCTGTGAAAAATCCAGTCCACAAGACCTTTCTTCACCCTGTCACAACCTATGCATGCACCTGTGACTTTTCCCGATCTTAATTTTGGGGTTTTCAGGGTTTTGTCCTTTCCGCTGTCAAGAGTTCCTATACTCTTGATTCCCCGATCACCGATGAGCTCTCATCCGGCCTTAGTCCCTCCTGGCTATGCCCTCTAGTCCATATGACTGCTCTCCAGAAGACCACAGCCTTATATCCTCCTATCGGGGTTTTGGGTTTAGATTTCCCGATGCTCTCCAATCCCCGTTAGCCCTCCAGGCCAAACTCCTGGTCCACGTGACCTTTAACTCACAAGACCGCAGCCTTGTCCCCCATCGAGGTTTCAGACTTTTCAATGCCAAAATGAAAACGTCCTCAAGACTCGCGATTCCTCGAATCCCGACGTGCCCTTCACGCGTTAGCCCCCCTGGCTAAGCTCTGACCAATATGACCACTATCCTCGTGACCTCATTCTTATCCCTCGTCGGGGTTTCAGAGTTTCCAATGCCAAAATGCATATGCCCACGGGATTCTTGATTCCTCGAATCTCGACTCTCTGGTTTGATGACAGTTGGCCCCTCACGATGGCACTATCCTCCTTCTTTGATGTGCTGACAGCTGGCTCCTCTCATTGGGGTATCACGTTTCGTGATTCCAAAATGCACAAACACTTTGTCACCAGGATCCCTGATATCCCGATGACCCAAACGCCGATCAACAACTTCTTGTCCGGACTTTCCCCGATGGCGCCGATTTCTGCCACGCGTCCTCCTCTGATGGACGGTCACGATTTCTCCAGGGTTTAGAGACTTATAATGTCCCAAATTTATTGTCCTCACGAACTCCAATTTCCCGATGCTGAATATCTCGACTCTCTTCGGATTTCTAACACCTGTCTCCCCGAACGTATGGCTCAGATTTTGTCGGGGTTTTCACTTCGAACTTCCCCAATCTCTTGTCCATGGGAATGTCAATTTCCTAAATCCCGATGCCTCGATCTCCGCCACGTGTCTCCGCTAACGGATGGTCCAGATCTTCCCGACGTTTCGATACTTGAAGTGCCTCAATTTTCTCTACCTCGAGAATCCCAATTTCCCGATGACTTCTATCCCGATGGCTACGCCCTCGTCGGGATTTTTTGCCTCCTCTCCACAAAGGTAACCCTCGTGTAGCTCCTATCCAATATGACGGATGATAGGAAATTTTCTCAAGATCTGACGGTTCAGATCCATCCTTCTTGTGCGCTCCTCCAGAGGCTAAACTCTGCGTGCCTTCTCCCGATCCAACGGTCGACGAGATTTCTGAATGAGATCCAACGACTGTTGATCTCCCCCTCCGTGCACTTCTCCTAAGCTTCTCCTAGACGTGATAACCAACGATCCAGATTTTGTCTCTCCAGCCGATCTGACGACTACTGTTCTCCCACCTGAGCTTCCTGTGTGCTTTCCTTCTCTTTCTTGGAAGAATTCCAACTCTTCCAAAGGCCTCAACCTTTGTCTTCCTTCTCCTCTACGAACTCCTCACTCTGAGTTCTCAACTGCGTGTATAAAAATGCTGACTCCTCCTGAGCCTTTACTCTCGAATCCCCAAGGGATTCTTTGACTACTGCACTCCTTGCAGAGTCCTCACATGCACACGCAGGTGCTATCTCTTTTGAGCTTCTACAAATACTTAGATCCCTAAGGGATTTCTTTTGTCTTTCTTCCTTTCTCCCACAAATAGAGAAATATGATGCCCTCCTGGCTGTCCTTCACTCTAGCAACCTCTTGCTGAGTGCTTTTGGGTAATCAGTAACCTTGAGAAGGTTCCCTCAGTGGACCCTTCCTCACTTCCAGAACTCCAAGAATTCTTCTCTTCTTGTGCCTATCTGCACACTTACTCAATGCCCACCTGGCAGAGTTTCCTCTCACAAAACGTTCAGTAGTTTTGTCCCTTCTATGCACCCTTTTCACTTGCTTAATGCCACCTAGCAGAGCTTCTCAGAATCCTTAGTGGTTCTATTTCTTTTCTTCAAGCACTCAGCAAAGTTCTTCCTCAAATGCACCGCAGCGCATATGCTCAATGCCCCACTTGGTAGAGCTCTACAAAATCCTCCACGATTCTGTCTGCAACTATGTCTTCTCTCACACAGCCTCGCTTCCAAGGTATTCAACAACCTTGAGGTCTTCCTCTAAGTTGTTGACTTCAGTTCTTGTGCCGCAACACGTCTTTGTCTAACTCCGCAGAGTTCAGAAGTGTAACCTCTGTGCACTGGTATTCAGAGACCGCAACACTCTGTCATGCCCTCCTGACATGAAACCTCAAAGACCTCTCAAGAATGAAACCAAACAACTCCTGCAGAATGCATCAACATAACATACATCTACAACATACATAAAGAACACACACAGACATCCACATAACACACAATAATGCAGGAAAAACTGCTCTTTTTTATTAAAATGGCAAATGCCTGTAATTACAAGGTGTTCTCGAGCTCTATCTGGCTCTACTCATCTCAATCCTCACTCCCTCCAAAATGAGATTTGAAAATCTCTTTTACCTGAGGGGCTCATCGAGCGCTTCTCTCCAGGTCTAGCTACTCTATTCAATTACAATAAATGGTTGTCTAGTCCAGCATCTAGATCTAGATCTCAGTCGATCTAGCATTAAATCCGATCTACCTAATGCCTGCACAAAGGCACGGCTTCTATGGCTCAACAACCTAAGAATTTAAATTACATTGAATTCAAATTTAGATGAGGCTATGCCTCTCTTTTAGCGTGCGATTTGAATTCGCTGGCATGGCTCACTGGCTGGCTGGCTGAGGTGGAGAGATGCTCCTACATCAAACTCCTCAGCTGCAAAATCATGAGCTCCTGCTCATGCGCTTCCCCTCTCAGCTATTATAAATCCTCCTGGATCCCAAACAAACATCTGGAGCTTCCCATCTGCTCCATTCTGCTGCTGCTGCTGCTGCTTCTTCCTTCCTTCTGCTTAGCTGCTCCTTGCTGACAGTGTCTGTTGATCGGATCATCAACTCCATGATCTCTTCGATCACTTCATCCAGCTGCTCCAGTGGCTGGCTCTGTTCATGCAGTCTCCTCAAATGCAAACATTTCTGGCACATGGGTAGTTCATCATGATCTCCCATGCCTCCTTCCCCAGCTTCCAACTTCACTTGTTGGATGTGCACGCCCTGCACTTTCACCCTTTCTTCCAGGGCTTCTATCTGTTCCCAAAGATTAGAAAAACAAATGTTGTCTACCCCTTCTTCTTCTGCTTCTGCAACCTCCCATGTTGAAGTCTTTTCAGTCTCCTGGCTGAAAATATTGAGCCATTCCTTAGAATGCTCATCATCCTCTTCTGCTTCTTTTGCTGTTAGCTCCAATGCTACAGCTTCCTCAGCTTCTTGGCTGAAGTCATTGAGCCATTCCCCAGAATGCTCATCTCCTTCATCTTCTTGGGTAGCTTCCAAAGTCTACTCCAATTCCTCTTTCCTCCTGACAGTCACCGTCAGCTATGACTGTTCTTCTGTTGTTTCTATACCTGCAACACAAATTTATACCTCCTCCTGGGCAAATGGTAGGAATACTCCAATTCCTCCAATAATCCGAATATTATCCTGATCTTCCTTTGTTAGCTGCACCTGCTGATCCCTTTCCGAGCTCACCTTCTCTATCAGCTCCTCTGGCTGATTCTGACTCATTTGCTCATCCTTGCCCACCTAGCAATATGGGATGCTTTCGCTGCTTCCCTGACAGATTATGAGATCAACCGATCCCATATTCATCAGCAATCCTTGCTGAATTGAACTCACCTCCGAGTCCATGAGACTTTCAGATAGTCTCGAATTCTCATTTCTACCCACCTGGCAGTCCAAGATGCTTCCGCTGCCCTCTTGGAAATCTTCGAGATCCCGCAGTGACCTCTTATCATTGCCCTCCTGGAAAATTGAAATCGACTATTCTCCTGAAAGTCCGTGAGATCCCGCAGTGATCTCAACTCGTTGCCCACCTGGCAAATTGGAATTTCTTCGCTACCCACCTGGTAGTGCTTGAGATCCTCAGTCGATCCCAATTCAAACTCTTCATCATCGAGACCTCTCCCAGTATCCAGTTCACATACCTCAACTGTCCTGTTAACAGCCTCTGCTATCTTCTGACCATCAACTCCTTGATTGGCCATTTTTCTTTTAGCTTCCTTCATGGGTCGTTCATACACCCATCTCGGCTTGGATTTCTGCTGAATATTCAATTCAAGCTTTTCTATTTCTTTCTTTATATCAGCGAGCTCTTCATCTATATCTTCTTGGCTCCGTAGCTCTTTCCTACCAGCATACCTACGGCCTTTAGTAGCCATGTTGCTTCTTTTGTTTTCCTTCCTGGAAATTCTGCTGCTGTCGCTCCACACTAAGAGTTCTACCGGCTTCATCATCCTACAGTCTCCCTGACTGTCTTCAGGACTGTTGCCTCCCTGCAAACAAATCCTTACAGAGTCTCCAACGCTCTGTCTTCTTCGACCTTCTCTCCTCTGCTTGAAATATACAAACAGAGTTCCTGCTTTGATACCACTTGACATTGTGTATCAGAGTACTCCTTACCTCTTACGCCTTCCTTTCCTGAAATATACAGACAAGAATCTGAAGCTCTAATACCACTTGACGGAGCGTGGTCACACACGCATACCCCGCAGGGTCTCTGCATGCACCTCCTACTCTCAAGATTGTTCTAATCCCCTCTTCGAGCCGAATTAGCTCTTTGGACTCCCAATGGAATCCCTGTGAAAAACCCGGTCCACAGGTTCTTTCTTCACCCTGTCACGGCCTCTGCATGCACCTGTGACTTTTCTCGATCTTAATTTCGGGGTTTTTAGGCTTTCGTCCTTTCTGCTGTCAAGAGTTCCTATACTCTCGATTCCCCGATCACTGATGAACTCTCATCCGGCCTTAGCCCCTCCTGGCTATGCCCTCTGGTCCATATGACCACTCTCCATAAGACCGCAATCTTATATCCTCCTATCGGGGTTTTGGGTTTCAATTTCCCAATGCTCTCCAATCCCTGTTAGCCCTCCAGGCCAAACTCCTGGTCCACATGACCTTTAAATCACAAGACCGCAACCTTGTCCCCCATCGAGGTTTCAGAATTTTCAATGCCAAAATGAAAACATCCTCAAGACTCACTATTCCTCGAATCCCAACGCACCCTTCACGCGTTATCCCCCCTGGCTAAGCCCTGACCAATATGACCACTATCCCCGTGACCTCAGTCTTATCCCTCGTCGGGGTTTCGGGGTTTCCAATGCCAAAATGCATATGCCCATGGGATTCTCGATTCCTCAAATCCCGACTCTCTGGTTTGATGACAGCTGGCCCCTCACAATGGCACTGTCCTCCTTCTCTGATGTGCTGACAGCTGGCTCCCACTCATTGGGGTATCACGTTTCGCGATTCCAAAATGCACAAACACTTTGTCACCAGGATCCCCGATATCCCGATGACCCAAACGCCGATCAACAACTTCCTATCTGGACTTTCCTCAGTGGCGTCGATTGCTTCCACGCATCCTCCTCTGATGGACGGTCACGATTTCTCCAGGGTTTCGAGACTTATAATGTCCCAACTTTCTTGTCCTCAGGAACTCTGATTTCCCGATGTTGAATATCCCGACTCTCTTCGGATTTTTGACACCTGTCTCCCCGAACGAACGACTAAGATTTTTCCGGGGTTTTCACTTCGAACTTCCCCGATCTCCTATCCATGGGAACGTCGATTTCCTGACTCCCGATGCCTTGATCTCTTCCACGTGTCTCCGCTAACGGACAATCCAGATCTTCCCGACGTTTCGAGACTTGAAGTCCCTCGATTTTCTCCACCTCGAGAATCTCGATTTCCCGACGACTGCAATCCCGATGGCTATGCCCTCGTCAGTATTTTCTGCCTCCTGTCCACGAAGGTAACCCTCGTGCAGCTCCTATCCAATCTGACATCTGACGGGAAATTTGCTCAAGATCTGACGATTTAGATCTGTCCTTCTTGTGAGCTCCTCCAGAGGCTAAACTCTGCGCGCCTTCTCCTAATCCAACGGCTGACGGGATTTCTGAATGAGATCCAATGGCTATCGATCTCCCCCTCCGTGCACTTCTCCTAAGATTCTCCTGGATGTGATAACCAATGGTCCATATTTTGTCTCTCCAGTCGATATGACGGCTGCTGTTCTCCCACCTGATCTTCCTGCATTCTTTCCTTCTCTTGATTGGAAGAATTCCAACTCTTCCAAAGGCCTCAACCTTTGTCTTCCTTCTCCTCTATGAACTCCTCACTCTGAGTTCTCAACTGCGCGTATAAAAACGCTGACTCCTCCTGAGCCTTTAATCTCAAATCCCCAAGGGATTCTTTGACTAATGCACTCCTTGCAGAGTCCTCACATGCACACACAGGTGCTATCTCTTCTGAGCTTCTGCAAATACTCAGATCCCTAAGGGATTTATTTTGTCTTTCTTCCTTTCTCCCACAGATAGAGAAATATGACCCCCTCCTGGTTGTCCTTCACTCCAACAACCTCTTGCTAAGTGCTTCTGGGTATTCAGTAACCCTGAGAAGGTTCCCTCAGTGGACCCTTCCTCACTTCCAAAACTCCAAGAATTCTTCTCTTCTTGTGCCTATCTGCACACTTACTCAATGCCCACCTGGTAGAGTTTCCTCTCACAGAACGTTCAACAGTTCTGTCCCTTCTATGCACCCTTTTCACCTGCTCAATGCCACCTGGCAGAGCTTCTCAGAATCCTCAGTGGTTCTGTTTCTTTTCTTCAAACTCTCAGCAGAGTTCTTCCTCAAATGCACCGCAGTGCATATGCTCAATGCCCACTTGCCAGAGCTCTACAGAATCCTCCACGATTCTATCTGCAACTATGTCTTCTCTCACACATCCTCACCTCCAAGGTATTCAACAACCTTGAGGTCTTCCTCTGAGTTGTTGACTTCAGTTCTTGTGCCACAACACATCTTTGTCTGACTCCGCAGAGTTCAGAAGTGCAACCTCTGTGCACTGGTATTCAGAGACCGCAACACTCTGTCATGCCCTCCTGACATGAAACCTCAAAGACCTCTCAAGCTTGAAACCAAACAACTCCTGCAGAATGCATCAACATAACATACATCTACAACATACATAGAGAACACACACAGACATCCACATAACACACAATAATGTAGGAAAAACTGCTCTTTTTTATTAAAATGGCAAATGTCTGTAATTATAAGGTGTTCTCGAGCTCTCTCTGGCTCTACTCATCTCAATCCTCACTCCCTCCAAAATGAGATCAAAAAATCTCTTTTACCTGAGGGGCTCATCGAGCACTTCTCTCGAGGTCTACCTACTCTATTCAATTACAATAAATGGCTGTCTAGTCTAGCATCTGGATCTAGATCTCAGCTGATCTAGCATTAAATCCGATCTACCTAATGCCTGCACAAAGGCACGGCTTCTATGGCTCAACAACCTAAGCATTTAAATTATATTGAATTCAAATTTAGATGAGGCTACGCCTCTCTTTTAGCGTGCGATTTGAATTCACTGGCGTGGCTCGCTGATGTGGATAGATGCTCCTACATCACAGTTTGTCCAGACTAGTCATTGCTTTGATTATTTCTTCATCTGAAGGCAAGACTAAGTCTAACAAATCGACGTTAGCAAGAGAACCATGAGCCCAAATAGGCTCCAGAAGTGGATCTAACTCTTGTGCGGTAGTCGGATTAGGGTTAGCTAAATCTTGTTGGACTAAAGAGTACGCTACTTTAGTGGCCGACAAGGGCACGAACATGCCTGAGTGCCCTATCTCATCCATCGTGGCTGATGGGGAAGGAAGAATCCAAGGATCCTCAAAGTAATTCGTGCGGAACGACGAAACTTGAAAAATCTCAACCTTATGGTGAGTAGATATGAACTTGACATCGTCGTGAGGAGGTGGATAATCGAACGTACCCATAAAAGATGGGCACAAACCAATTCCTACGTTAACGACACCGGGTTGAGGGTTATCTATGATTGGGACCGTGGATGCCCCCAAAGCTGGGTCATGTATGGAGAAGGACAATTGATCGATGGTCACTATCCAGCCTTCGTGTGGAAACAACAAGACTTGGAAAACTGTAGCAACCACAACTTTCATAGCATAAGTCCAACTCCTTCCTAACAAGAGATTGTAGTCGAGGGGAGCATCGACTACCTCTACTTCGACACACACGGTCTTCCCTCCTAACTACACAGGAAAATAAGGAACGATGCCATGTGGTCGGGAAGAACGAACGTCAAAATAAGTGAGGAGAGTAGGTGATGGAGACAAAGCAGGCTGGCCAATGGCCTTCCAACAAGATAATGACATAATGCATGTCGAGTCACCCTCGTCGAGCACCGTGCGGAATATATTTCGTGTAAAATTTTTTGTGGGATGAGCCACTACTATCTGAAACGCTGCGTGGTAAGGCAGACGAGGT
>ML816211.1:39207-60941 GCA_009831015.1 Picea engelmannii | reverse complement strand
ACAAGATAATGACATAATGCATGTCGAGTCACCCTCGTCGAGCACCGTGCGGAATATATTTCGTGTAAAATTTTTTGTGGGATGAGCCACTACTATCTGAAACGCTGCGTGGTAAGGCAGACGAGGTTTTAAGTCAATTGTATCTAACATGATGGTACCCGGATTACAAGTCTCCATAGAGCCTAAAGCGGTTAACAAGGCTTTCCTCTGAGCAGGGTAGCTTTGGAGGACCTCCAAAGAAGACATCGCACAAGGGGTTTGTGATAAATCCTCCACCATAGAGTAATTATGGGCGACCCTTGCATTTGGGTTGTGAGAATCTTTCTTAAATGCACCCTTTGGAATGTGTGTCATTTTTTCTCCCAACGTCTTGTTGATCATTAGAGGAAGAGATGGGAGTTCAACTTCTTTACCCTTCTCAGAAGCGCTTGGTTTACTATAGTCGTTCACTCTAGTCATTATGAAAGCATCACCCCTAACCATATATACGTTTGCAGATGAGGGATTGTTTGGAGGAGGGAAGGTTTCTTGGCTGCCCCCTTCGGCACTTGTAGAGGCTTGAGTTAAATTTTGCCCATGTTGAAAGGGATTAGTCAACACTGCTTGTTGTTGCTGTGTGACAAACTTTTGGGCCTCTGCAAGTCGAGGACAAATATGGGTCGGGTGGTCTTCCGCACACAAGTTGCATGGATACCTTGCCTTCCATTTTTCCGTGGTGTCCCCGCCAGCATTATTAGTGGGTTTTTTATCCCCCTTACCCTTCTTTCATTGTTTTTTCTTCCCTTCTGGCTACTGGGTGGCCTTTGGGTTAGTCGACCGCACAGAGTGTACGCCCGATGTTTGGGTAGGAGGAGCAACCAAAGCAGTAGTCTGGTTGGCCACTGAGTGTTGTATAGATAAATGTTGCAATTGTTTTGTCAATTTCTCAACGGGCTTGGTTTGTGTTGAACCAACAATACCATCGGCATGTGGTCCATCTCTCTATCTAGTTTTATCCAGTATTGATCGTGGTGCATCCGGTAGGATGTTGTATAATAAACCAGACTGAGAATAGATGAGCTCAAACAGTTGAGCCCTAATGATGGCATCTTCTTCAGAGAAAACTCTAGAAGTCGCAACGTCTTTGGATAATTGTGGGACCAGAGACTTAAGGAACCACTCAAGTAGGAATGCTGGTGGGACTGGTACTTTGATTAGATTCTTCTGGCATCTCCACTCTCGGATATGATCAGAGATATGGTCCATTGTTGTCTATTAAAAATTGGTGAGAAACTCTGTGCCAACGTCGTATCTCATAGGTAACTGGAAATGGTTAAGGAAGGCCATCGCCAGTTCACCAAAAGAAGAGTATCTTGAGTGATCGAGCTCGATGTACCATTTCATGGCACTCCCGATAAGAGTGCGTTGAAACAATCGCAACTATACGGAGTCATCTTTCAATGAGTTAGATGAAAACCAAAGATGCAAGGTAGTCACATGATCACCTAGATCTTCGTTAGGCTTGGCCTTGAACTTTTGAATGTCCGAAGGAAACTTCGTTGGAATAGGAGGTCAACGTGGATCGTGACAAATAGGATCACTTAACAACCTTGTCAAATCTGGCAAGTGTAACGTCACCAGGAATGGGAGTTTGGGTTGCTGCTGATAACCTGGGAAAAAGGGTCCTGGAGTTTGACTGGCACCAGGTTGCCAGGAAAAGTTTGGCTGGTAGCCCGGATTTTGGTAGAAACCATGGCCCTGACCAGCATAAGGATTTTTCATCTGTGGAGACATCATTGGCTGATTTCCCATAAAGGACATAAGATGTTGGGAATGCATCGTGTTCAAAGGACTTTGGGAAGGATTACCCCATGCCGGTCCTAATGGGAGAGGCATAGTAGTCTGTCCAGGGTTCCATTGACTGTGGAAAGAATTACCCCAGAACGACATTCCAGAGGAGGGAATGGATCCTTGTCCTGAGTTCCAAGGTCTTGCTATATGTGCCCCCGGTGCAGGAATAGTACCCTCCGTCGGAGTAGACTGTCCAAAAATGGGATTGCCCCCAGACGAAAAAGCGGTGGATGAGAAAGGGTTGTTACCAAACGTCCCATTCCAAACAAATGGTGACAAACCTACCGGCATACTGTGCACAGGTGTTCCTTGAATTCTAGCTCCAAATAAACTAGTGTGTGCAGGCTGCCCGGCGGACTGCTGATGCAGACCCCCAAGTGAAGGGGACGAGGGAGGGATATGACCTCCAATGTAAGGAAAAGTGTTAAAGGGGACAAGAGTGCCCCCAAGTGGACCTTGCAGAGGAGCGTTAGAGATCCCTTCCCCCAGACCCAAAGTCTATAAAGTGGAGTAAGTGAGTGTAGGACTTGTACCCGAACTAGGCATACCGTATGAGAACGGAGGGTTTGTCGCACTGGGTGTGAAGGGGGTTGTGGCCGCTGCCATAGACAGGGTCGGTCCACTGTGTGACGTAGTTGCGGCCGAGCCCATGGTGGCTCGGACCGATGACATTAAGTTAGGAGATGATTCTCCCGTGGTAGCAATTGTGGTGGGAATGGAAGAATTCCCAGAAGAAGTAACAACGTTTGTTTCCATAGCTATGTGAGGCACTGACAAGCTTTCATAAAATTGGATTGGTACAATAACCGGTGGCCAGGTATCAGTGGTTGGGGTTTCAACCGAGCCAAGATTTGCGGTTGATTCCTTCGGTATTTGTTCGGGCACAAAGGTTTGTAACCTGGTCGCTTCGAAAGACCGTTGTTGGTCTAGCTTCCGCCTTAATGGTGGTGGGGGTGGCTCCAGTATAACCGATGGCAAGCCCAAAAGCCTTCGTGACCGAGAGAGCTCGGGATCATCCACTGTGTGAGAAGATCCAAGACACTTTAAGGTATTCTACACGTTCAAACAGTAACACACACTACAAAATAAGCCCCTAAGAGATAAGACAAGCAATCACTAAACTATTTGGAAGAACAGTTATAACAACCAACACTAGAGCAACTTACCAGTGCAAGTGCAACTCGAACACAGAAGCACCCTCCAGGTATAATCTGCAAAGCATGGCCCGATTTCTGTCCTAGGTACCGCTGTATACCCCCACATTCACCTGTGTATGTCCCTAAAAAGATTGGCAACTAGGTTTCCAGCACATGAACAGTCACCAGGCGGGTACAATTGAAAGTCGGGTAGATCACAATGAGTAGGGTATCAATCCTGAAACCTATCAAGGGTATCAAGAGAAAATGGTCTAGAAGACAAATGAGGACCTCAAATGAATTTGAAACCCACAAAGCCCCGTGGCAAATGCAAACGACGGAATCCCAAAACAAGCCCTCGATATGTGTTCTCCACTACGATTGGTCCGGCTTTGGAGGGATTATCTCCACTACCTTTCTGCACGCGACCTCGTGTTTATCGCCTGTGTTAGAGGGGGTTCCCTGATAACTTCCATGAAATTGGACTTAGACACTCCCTATCGCAAACTCCAATGTTTGGTTTTGAATGGCCTTGGAGAGTTTCCTCTCCAACCTAATCCAAGGCCCTAGTCCTGAACTAGTTTGTGAACCCTACAAACAAAAAGTCTAATAGATTTTAAATTAGCGTTTCTTTTATGGGTTTTCTTACATCACGAGATATGAAGGTGAAACTGATGATGTGCAAAGACGAAATAAAAAATGAATGAAAAAAGATGGAAACAAAAGACTTTTACTAAATGCAAAATCTCAACAACTTTTCACAAAGAAAGACTTCTTTTTCTTTTCAATTTTTCTAAGATTTTATGCAGCAATCATAAAGAAATTTCACTCGACTACAAGCTACTTATGCTCTAAATGAACTGCAAAAACTTACGAAACAAAAGACTTCTCCCTAGATAATGATGCAGAAACACACTCTTCAAACAAAGAAGAAAATGAAAAGAGATTTATTTTTATTTTTTATTTAAGTGCTAATAAAGCAACAAAGGGAAAATACCGACAAGAACAAAATCAAGAAAAACAAATTCCGGCTTAAAGAGAAGATCGCAAAGAATCAGAGTAAAGACACACAATGGAAATCAAGAAAACAAAGACTCTTACGCTTGTCTAAAAACCATAAAACAAAATTTTCTTTTTATATTTTTTGTCAACTACCAACTGAGAAAAAGCAGGCTAAGGGTAAGAGGACCTAACCTACTGACTATTCAACCCTAGACTCAAACACCTGAGAGGAATACTTCTCATCAAAGGAGGGGATGACTGCCCCACCCTGATTAAAAAGTAGCTTGTCAAGCACGCTACTATCACTAAAACAACACGCGTGCAAATGCGCGCCGAGCTGAAACAAGAAGCGTGTACACGCGGGCTGACCTTGTATAGGCCATGTGTATGTATAATTCTAAGAAAAAAATGAAAACAGGCAGTCCAGACCAGGAAGAGGCCTCTGGTATTGATAACCAGGGTCCCTTGAAGGCTTGGATGATTTTTCTAACAGAAAAGAAAAAATAATGCAAGGAATAACAAAGCGAAAAAATCAATCTCAGATAGGACTGTGAACCAACAAGACTCAGACAGGATTCCAGAAAACCCCTAGAGAATGTATAATTCTGACAGGGAAGAGGTGGACTGCCTCCAAAGTTTTCTGAACTCCTACATGCTACTGTTATCCCTACAACTAGCGTTCACACGCGGGCTGTAAGAGGATAGGGCGTGGGTACACGCGTGCAGGCCTTCTACAGGCTGCGTGTACCTCTGTGTGTCCCAAAAACTACCATCAAGAAAAATTCAGGGAAAACTGGTATGAAGAACCAGGCTCCCTGCTAGCTCAGACCTAATAGAAAAAGACAGGCAAAGAAAAACATAACACCTATTCTTTAAACTACCCAAAAACTTTAAATAAATCCGGAAACCCTAAAGAGTATTCTCCCCACTGGAGTCGCCAATTCTGTTGTTGGGAAAAATACCCTATGGACTAGTAAACTAGGGTCAGACTTGCATGCATATTTTGACCGTAAAGAAATTACTTTTTAACCTACAACCCAAAACTTAAACCCCTCTTTCACAATACATGCATGGAGAATGACTACTAACCTTGTTACCGATGTTAGATGTAGATCCTCCGTTGTTCTTTGACCACTTGCTTGCGCTGCTCCTTCCAAAGATGACCTAGAATCAAGACAAACAACTATGTATGCATGCTACTTCTCTACTCGAGGGTTAGAAATTAAGCATAAAATAACCAAACCATAGATAACTCATGCATTGGGACGGGAAAAGTATTCTTTTATTATTTGAAAAATGAATCAACTTACAATCAAATTCGAGACCGACCATCGCTCCTTGATCATGATCCTGGGCTCCTCTTCTTCTGTCCTCCAACTGCTTTGCATTAAATCTCCTTTGACATGAGGAAAGGCTAAAGGGTTGGGACAATGGATTGCAGAAATGGGCAGAGTTTCTTCGCTATATTTTTTCCTCTTCCAAATGGTACCCCTACCCCTTCTTTTATAGGCTAGAAAGAGCTAGGGTTTTGGACAAACCCTTGGCCATGCATGGCTGGGAGTTTCAGTTAACTGACCCATAGCTTTTTGTTCCATCAGCAACTTTCCTTTTTTCATGCTTTGTTAGGTACACACAGGCTGTAGTGAGCCAACCAACGTTCACACGCGTGCAGTAATGGGTTAGGGCGCATGGGCCTTGACACAAGAGGATTTTCAAAGAGTTGTTCAGCAGATGTTTTGGCAATGAAGGGATATGAGTTGGCTTGATGCTAGGTAAGCATGTGTGGTACAATTTAGGGTTATAACAGTAGCCAGAATAAAATCATCTTAGAATAGGTCATCAAGCATCTAGTCTCGCCGAAAATTCCACACCCACAACCCTACACCATTGGCTGGCTCCGCCGTGTCAGCCAACAGTTCCACCTGTCGTATGATATCAATCCATTCAAAGATGAGGTATTGTGTGATGTTTCTCCCCTTGAAGTTTGTGATGTTCTTTTGGTCCAACCTTATTTATGGAAACTTCATGTTGTATATGAGTCTAGGACTTGCAATGTTATTATTAATTTTAACATGAAATTGTATAGGATACCCAAGGTAGTCCCACCTAGTGTTATTTCCTTGATATCTACCAAGAAATAAAAGAAGTTCATTTATCAGACCAGGAAGTTTTTCTTCTTCATTATTCACTCTTAGAATGAGCGAAAGGTTGTAGTGACATCCATGGTCTCCATGACCAACCTCTCCATGTAGCAGAAGCAAGTGGATAAGGTTGTAGAAGAATACAAAGACATCTTCTCATCACCTACTGGGGTACCTATGCACTTTTAGGAAAAGCATTCCATCGATCTAACCCCTAATGCACTTGTATCCAATGGGCTAGTCTATCACCACTCTCTATTAGAAAAAGAGGAGATCCAACATTATATCCAAGAACTTCTCCACAAGGGGTACATCCGATCCAACTCATCACCTTGTGGAAGCCCAGTCCTGTCGGTACAGAAGAAATATGGGACTTGACAAATCGACATTGATTATCGGGCACTAAAAAAAATCACAGTTAGGAGTCGATACCCGATTCCTCGAATCGACGATCTCCTTGATCATATCAAGGGGGAAAAATACTTTAGTAAGATTGATTTGAAGTCTGGCTACCATTAGGTCCTAATAGAGAAGAAAGATGTATGGAAGACTACCTTCAAGTCAAAAGAAGGTCTTTTTGAATGGTTGGTCATGCCCTTTGGTTTGAAAAATGCCACAACAACTTTCATGAGGATGATGGACGATATCTTGCAGCCTTTCACTAAATCTTTTGTATTGGTGTATCTGGATGACATCCTCATCTACAACAAGACTTGGGAAGAACACTTACAAAATATTCACCAGGTTCTGCACACTCTGCTGTAGCAAAAGCTATATGCCAACTTGGAAAAATGTTCCTTCAGCATGGACAGGGTCTAGTACCTAGGCTACATTGTTGATGTGCATGGTGTGCATATGGATCTAGCCAAGACCTAAGTCATCCATGACTGGGCATCCCCAACCACACTCACTGAGCTTAAAATCTTCTTAGGCCTTTCCAATTTCTATCCCAGGTTTGTGTTGGGGTTATCCCATATTGCATGCACCCTCAACTAAGTCAATAGGGGTGGTGGTAAGGCCAAATTTGTGTGGGGCCTGTCCCAACAACAAGCGTTCAATGATATGAAGCATCATTTGTGCTCAGCCCTAGTAATTTCATTACCTGATTTGCAACAACCCTTTGAGATCGATACATATGCTTCAGACTATGTTGTGGGCACAATCCTCACTCAGTACGGCCACCTCATGGCCTATCATAGTGAGACACTATCATATGTAATCCATAATTACCCTACTTACAACAAATAAATGTACTCCATTTTTCAAGCCTACCGCTAGTGGAGGCATTACATTCTATGGAAGGAGATGATCATCGAAACTGATCATAAATCACTGCAATTCATCCAGACATAAGGAAAATTGCAAAATGACCACCATAATAAGTGGTCGACATATTTGTAGTAGTTCCACCTCAACATCAGGTATAAAATAGGAAGTACCAACTGAGTCACTGATTTCCTCAGTCGACCTCCAGTTGCGGTACTCACCACAGTGCTAGACTCTTGCGGCCACAAGACCTCTGAATGGCCCCACCTCTATGAGACAAATCCTGACTTCGTCAACACCTACCAGATGTTGAGAACAAACACAACTTTCACTAATTTCCATCTTCAGGACAAGTTGTGCCATCTAGGCCATCTCTATGTTCCATCAAGCAAGTGAGCGAAGCTGATTTGGGCATCCCACTACAGTCAAGTGTCAGGACACTTCGGCGTGGAAAATACAGTGGCAGTGCTGAAAAAAAAATTCTACTGGTCGAAACTTTGATAGGATGTCAGGAAGTATGTCTGGTCCTACACCGCATGCACTATTTCCAAACTAGACACTAAGAAACAATTTTTGTACACTCCTTTTCCTACTCCTGACCGGCCCTGGGAATCCATCTCAATGGACTACATGTCGGGCCTTCCATCCACAAACTAGGGAAATGACTGTGTTTTTGTGGTTGTTGATCACTTTTCCAAGATGGAAATTTTGGTCGCCTGTAATAAGAGCATCACAGTGGAGGAAACTACCAAGCTCTTCCTTGAACGAGTATGGGTACACTTTGGGATCCGACAAACCATTATTTCATATCGGGACAACCATTTCCTCAACACTTTTTGGTCGATCCTCTAGTCACTACGGACACCAAGCTCACCAAATCCACTTCCTTCAACCCCCAGATGGATGGCCAAACCGAGGTTGTCAACAAGATGATCGTGCACATCCCGCACATGTACAATTCCAAGCACCCCCACACAAAGGATGAGAGTCTTCCATATTTTCAACACAACTATAATAGATCCATACATAGATCAACCTACCACAACCCCTTTCTGGTGGGGTTGGGATTTCAACCATTGGGTCCCATGGATGTTGCACTACCCATTGTTTCCACCTAGGAAGACTCGTCGCATGCTCCAAGTGAAGTTGAAAAAGACACCCAGTTCATTGAGTGGATCCAACACATTCGCCAATATGTTTAGGATATTTTACAGAAATCTAATGCCAAGTACAAGCAGATCCATGATTAACACTAGGTGCCACACCATTTTCAGCTGGAAGACAAAGTTTGGTTGCACTTGCAGAAAGAACGCCTTATAGGGCCTCATCGAAAGCTTCAACCACTCCGTTATGGAACTTACACCATCACCAAGGCTGTGGGTGAAAATTATTTTGAGCTCAACATTCCCCCCTTCCTTGGCTTTCACCTAATGTTCAATGTGGACCTCCTTCAACCCTACTTTCCACCATTTTTGAGCACCTCAAAGATAGAATAAAAATTGTCACCAATAGATTTCAACCCTAATTACATGGAACAAACATCCACTGATTAGATCATGAACACATAGGTCAAGGGCACTCACTAGTAGAGTGGTAGCACATGCCCGCTACCTCTCAACCCGTAGGTCGGACAGTTCGCATTCTCACATGATCTTTCCTCTTTCACGGCCCAAAGAACTCTAAGTCTCTTCTAATTCCCTATCGGGAAATATGCACCCACAATGATTCTTTCACTGGATCCCCTTTTCACACTCGGGAGATCAGAACTCGTGACTTAGCGAATCCAATGGTCGAGCATCTATCTCCCAAATTTTCGAAACTCGATGACAGTCAACGCTGACCCTTCCCTTTTCCCTTCTAGGATTTTCTCTATCGCGATGTCAGGTGACTCGCCTCTTCGAACCCTGAATGTCGATTCACCAATGTGAAGTCAGCTAGGCCCACAACGAAACTTTTCTCCTTGTTCTCATAATTCGTGAAACGTCGAACCTCGATATGCCGATGGACCTCCTATCAAGTTTTATCCCGAAGGCCTCGATTTCCGCCATGCATCCCTCTATAATAGATGGTCCCAATTAACTCTTGGGATTTCGCTGTGGAAATTTTTGATCTCCTGTCCTCGAGACTCCCGATATCTCGATCTACAAAGTCTTGATATCCCGATTCCTTTGAGACTCACCTTTTCGAACCCTGCGCCGGATCTCCGAAATGGATGATCCCAGGACACGCGTCCTTCCACAAACGGATGGCTCGAGTCAAATCTCGATGTTTCGGGGTTTCGCTACCAATTACCCTGACTTCTCGACCTCGAGAACTCTGATATCCCGATATCACTCTTCTCGTCGAGATTTTCGTTCTACTTACGAGGATTTAACCCCCGTGTAAATCTCGACAGATCTGATGGTTGTTGGGTCTCTGGATCAAGATCCAACAATCTAGATCCACTCTTCCTGTGTGCCCCTCCTGCTGCTCCCTGGACGTGGAAAACCAACGGCCTGGATCTCTTTTCTCCAGCCGATCTGATGGTTGTTGTTGCTTCCTCCTGAGCTCTTTTCTCAAATCCTCGAAAGGATTTCGACGTCTATGCTCCTGCGAAGTCTTTGCACACCAAAGGTTTCTATCCGTCCTGAGCTTTCCTATAGATTCGACCTCCAAGGAAACATAGTTCTCTTTCCTCTCTCCCTCAGATGGAGAATTTGACGCCCTCCTGGCTGTCCCCTACTCAAGCAACCTCCTACTGAGTTTTCCAAGGTATTCAACAACCTTGTGAAGATCCCTCAATGGATTCTTCTCCAATCCTAGAACTTCAAAGAGTCCTTTTCTCCTGTGCCTTTCTGCACACCTACTCAATACCTATATGGTAGAGTGGTTTCTCCCAGAACTTCTAACAGTTATGTCCTCTCCCAGGCACTTCATGTGCCTGCTCAATACCTCGACTTGGTAGAGATATCATAATCCTTAGTGATTCTGGGTTTTCTTGAACTCACAATAGAGTTCTCCTCTATGCACTCCTTGCACTAGCTCAATGCCCCCCTGGCAAAGTGTCAAGAATCCTCAGTGATTTTGACTTCTTAAGAACTCACAACAGAGTTCTTCCTCTGTGCACTCCTTGCACTAGCTCAATGCCCACCTGGCAGAGTTTCACATAACTCCTTAGAGCTTTTGTCTGCAACTATGTTCTTCTCCACATCCTAGCCTCCAAGGTATTCAACAACCCCGAGGTCTTTCTCCTGAGTTGTTGATTTCAACTTTTGTGCCCACTTGGCACGTCTTTGTCTGAATCCGCAGAGTTCAAAAGTGATTCAGTGCACTGGTATTCAGAGACCGTAGTACTCTGTCACGCCCTCCTGGCATGAAACCACAAAGAACCCCAAGCCTAAAATCAAAACAACCTACAAATGCCTAGCATACATCTATAGCATGAATTCACATCATAAAATAGAACACACCAAGGCATCCACAAAATACAGAAATACATGCAGGAAAAACTGCTTCTGTTTATATTGATAAAAACACCTCTTTACAAAGGTGTTCCTGAGCATAGCCTGTAACAAGGTCTCGGCTCCTTCTCTTCTGCTCTCCACTCATAGACTCTTTCTATCTCTACTAACTACTAAAGAGATTCAATTCATCTTTTACATGAGGAGGCTCTTCGAGCTCTTCCCTCCAATCTACCTACCCTATTCAATTACATTGAATGGGCTATCTAGTCTAGCATCTGGATCTAGATCTCAGCCTTACAAACATTTAAGGCCTATCTACTCTATGCCTGCACAAAGGCACGGCTCCCTGGCTCAACAACCTAAGCATTAATTACATTCAAATACAAAATTGAAGATGAGGGTTGCGCCTCTCTTCAGCCTTGAATGCATGCGATGACATGGTTGGCTGGCTGGTTGGATGATGTGGAGAGATGCTCCTGCATCATACTCCTTAGCTGCAAAATCATGAGCTCCTTCTCATGAGCTTCCCATCTCAGCTGTTGAAATCCTCATGGATCCCAAATAAATCTCTGGAGTTGTTCATCTGCTCCATCTTGCTGCTGTTGCTGTTGCTTCCTTCCTTCTGCTCAACTTCCCCTTATTGGCAGTCTTTACTAATCTGATCATCAACTCTCTGATCCCCTTGATCTCTTCGTCCAGTTGTTCAATGGCTTGCCCTATTCATGCAGTCTCCTCATCTACAAAAAATTTCGGCACATGGGCAGATCACTGTGATCTCCCATGCCTTCTTCTTCAGTTTCCAACTTCATCTGTTGGATGTGCATGCCTTTCACTTTCACCCTTCTCTCCAGGGATTCAATCTGTTCATACAGATCAGCAAAGCAAAAGTTGTCTACCTCTTCTTCTTCTTCTTCTGCAAACTCCCAGGTTGCAGTCTTTTTAGTCTCCTTGCTGAAAATATTGAGCCATTCCTCAGAATGCTCATCATTCTCTCCTGCTTCTCCTGCTATCAGCTTCAGTGCTACAGCTTCCTCAGCTTCCTGGCTGAAAGCATTGAGACACTCCTCAGAATGTTCATCTTCTTTTTCATCTTCTTGGGCAGCTTCCAAAGTCTGCTCCAATTCCTCTTCCCTGATAGTCTCAGCTAGCTGTCCTTCTATTGTTGCTTCTTCATCTGCAACATATACCTCTGCCTCCTCTGAGCTAAGTGGTAGGGGTATTTCAATTACCCCAATCATCAGAAGATTTCTCATATCTTCCTCCTTTTTCAGCTGCACCTGGTGATCCAAACTCACCTCTAAGTTTATGAGATTCTCAGATAGTCTCATCTATTCATCCCTGCCCACCTGGCAATATGGGATTTTCCTGCTGCCCTCCTGGAAGACTATGAGATCAACCGATCCCATCTTCATCAACACTCCTTGCTGAATTGAACTCACCTCCAAGTCCATGAGACTTTCAGACAATCTTGTATTCTCATCTCTGCCCACCTGGAAATCTGAGATGCTTCCACTGCCCTCCTGGCAGTCTTGGATATCCCGCAGTGGCCTCATTTTATTGACCAGCTGGCAAGGTGAAATTCCTCGGCTATCTTCCTGACAGTCCGCGAGCTCTTCAGCTGATCTCAACTCCTTGCCCACCTGGCAGTTTGGAATTTCCTCTTTGCCCTCCTGGAAAACCTGTTGCTGTCACTCCGCACACCGAGTGTTTTCAGCTTCATCTTACAGTCACTCTTGACTGTCTCCCAGATTGCTACCTACCCGCGAACAATCACCACAGAGTCTCCAGTGCTCTGTCTTCCTTTAGCTTCTTGCTTCACCTGAAATATACAAATGAAATCAAGCTATGATACCACTTGGTGCAGGCTCGCCTCTCTCCAGCTCTAAACTCGCTCACAGGATCGTTCAATCAGCTCCTCGAGCCGAAGTGGCTCATTCAATCCCCTTCTAGAATATCCTATGAAAACCCGATCCACAGGTCTTACCCTTTTACCCACACGACTGTTATGCATTCAATCGTGAGTTATTTTCTCAAATCCTCAAAAGGATTATGATGTCTATGCTCCTGTGAAGTCTTTATGCACCAAAGGTTGTTGTCCACCCTGATATTTCCTGTAGCTTCGACCTCGAAGGAAACGCAATTCTCTTTCCTCTCTCCCTCAGATGGAGAATTTTATGCCCTTCTGGCTGTCCTCTACTCAAGAAACCTCCTCCTGAGTTTTCCAAGGTATTCAACAACCTTGTGAAGATCCCTCAATGGATTCTTATCCAATCCCAGAACTTCAAAGAATCCTTTTCTCCTGTGCCTTTCTACACACCTACTCAATACCTATCTGGCAGAGTGGTTTCTACTAGAACTTCTAACAGTTCTGTCCTCTCTCGGGCACTTCATGCACCTGCTCAATACCTCGACTTGGCAGAGCTCTTAAAATCCTTAGTGATTCTGGGTTGTCTTGAACTCACAACAGAGTTCTCCTCTGTGCACTCCTTGCACTAGCTCAATGCCCCCCTAGCAGAGTGTCAAGAATCCTAGGTGATTTTGACTTCTTAAGAACTCACAATAGAGTTCTTCCTCTGTGCACTCCTTGCACTAGCTCAATGCCCACTTGGCAGAGTTTCACAGAACTCCTCAGATCTTCTATCTGCAATTGTGTTCTTCTCCACAACCTAGCCTCCAAGGTATTCAACAACCCTGAGGTCTTTCTCCTGAGTTGTTGATTTCAACTTATGTGCCCACCTGGCACGTCTTTGTATGAATCCGCAGAGTTTAAAAGTTCTTCAGTGCACTGGTATTCAGAGACCGTAGTACTCTGTCACGCCCTCCTGGCATGAAACCACAAAGAACCCCAAGTCTGAAATCAAAACAACCTACAAATTCCTATCATACATCTACAGCATGAATTCACATCATAAAATAGAACACACCAAGGCATCCACAAAATACAGAAATACATGCAGGAAAAACTTCTTCTGTTTATATTAATAAAAATGCCTCTTTACAAAAGTGTTCCTGAGCACGGCCTATAACAAGGTCTCGGCTCCTTCTCTTCTGCTCTCCACTCACAGACTCTTTCTATCTCTACTAACTACTAAAGAGATACAATTCATCTTTTACATGAGGAGGCTCTTCGAGCTCTTCCCTCCAATCTACCTACCCTATTCAATTACATTGAATGGGCTTTCTAGTCCAACATCTGGATCTAGATCTCAGCCTTACAAACATTTAAAGCCTATCTACTCTATGCCTGCACAAAGGAACGACTCCCTAGCTCAACAACCTAAGCATTAATTACATTCAAATACAAAATTGAAGATGAGGGTTGCACCTCTCTTCAGCCTTGAATGCATGCGATGACATGGCTGGCTGGCTGGCTGGATGACATGGAGAGATTCTCTTGCATCATAGAGGATCCATCTTTATCAGGTTGTCAAAGCAGGGCAACTCCTGCACCAAGGCAAGTGGCTCACCCTCAGTAGGAATTTCCTCATATGATGGGGAACTCAACGCAATGGAGATCATTGATTCCTAAGGGGGAGGATTGATCCAGGAGGATCTCGGTGGCCACACACCTATTCCAACTAGCTCAAAATAGTTTTTTGGGCAACTTACTATTTTTAGTAGTTTTTCGGGTCCCAAACTTTCGAGGGCATTTTGAGGGCATAAACGACATTTTTTCACGATCAAGCACCTCAAAGATATGAAAAGTATCTAGTTGATCCTATGAAATGAATATCCTCGTCAATACCTTTCCAATGAGCTATCGTGCGCCCTAAATGGATATCATATGCAAAAGTTACGACCCCAGGAAGTTGATGTACTAACTTACCCTAACAAGACCCACATGCCTTTTGACACTTCATCTCCTAGGGTTAGGGTTTTGGATGTCTAGGGTTTTGGAATTCAT
Organism: Picea engelmannii; assembly: GCA_009831015.1. Taxonomy (NCBI): domain Eukaryota; kingdom Viridiplantae; phylum Streptophyta; class Pinopsida; order Pinales; family Pinaceae; genus Picea; species Picea engelmannii. The sequence goes on along the minus strand of ML816211.1, from coordinate 46,219 downwards.
GTTTATTTTAAAAATTCCTTAAGAGCCTCATTGTACTCACCTTCTTGCAAATGAGCGTAGCCGTCACATCTCTTCTCAAAGATAAGCTGCCACCATTCTAGCAAGCTTTTTTTTTGGTTTGCATTTTACAGTTTCAATATATTTCTGATTTAATAGAAATCAAGCTTTATTGTATCTCTATTATTATTCATTGTGCCTTTGTGTTAATATTATAATTCTTTGTTTTTATTTCGTTCCGCTCATTAATCTGGATCATCTCAAGATATAATAATTTGCAATGGTCTAATGAAGTGGATGAAATCTAACTGGATGACTTGTATCCAAGGGTTGGGAAACAATGTTGTGGATTATGTGATATCAGAGGTCCCCATATACAACCAAATAACATTTTTTTCTTTTCTTTTAGATGACCATGAGGCTAACTTTGATCATAGACCTTTAACCCTAACTCTAAACTTTGCCACGCATAAAAACTCCATTGAAGAGAACTTTGATAACTAAAGGAACTTAGTTTTTGACAAACAAATAGTCAATATTTTCTTAAAGGACTTAAATATAGTGATTTAACTATCATATCTTATAAGAACAATATTGAATACCTCTATCAGAATTTGATGACAATCCTCTCTACTTCCATTAAACAATTCTCTATCGATGTGCTATGTAAAAAGAAAAATAGTTTAACTAACCCTTGGTATTACGATGAGTGTAAAATTTCTAGAAAAATCCTTAGGGATGGTTCAAGTGATTCCTTAAAATCCAATAAGGTAAATAGATACAAATCCTTAATTAAAAGGAAAAAAAGGGACTGCATAAATAGAAAACAAGATAATATTTTTCACCTATCTAAGAGAGATCCTAAGAAATCCTGGAGGCAAATTCTAACTCGTAAAACTAAAGAAAAAAATAGGATCCCCTTGGAGGATTGGAATTCATATCTTAAAAATATTTGTGAATCCCCTATTGTCATGGATAACATTCCAAACTATTCTACATAGTATGGATTTTTTTCCATAGAAGACATTAAGTTTGGGGTTAAGCAACTCACAAGGGGAAAAGCTAAGGACATTGAAAGCTACCAAGATGAAATATTAGAAATTTGAGGACCTATCTTCACTCATCACATGCACAAGATCTTCAATTTAGATATCAAGTAGGGCTTCCCAAATGATTGACTCAAAGCCTCATTGTATCTATTTTTAAAAACGTGGATAAAAGAATTCCTCTAATTATAGGACCACAATGACTTTTCCCATTTTATCCAAGCTATATGGAAGTATTTAGGAAAATAAGATCAGTATATGGCTAGAAAGTCATTGGAAAAGAGCTAAATGCCAAGCTGGGTTTAAAGGCTACCATTCAGCTGTGGACCACCTTGTTACATTTTGGATCATTGCATAGGAGTCTCACAATGATAAAACCAATCTCATTTTTTGTTTTGTTGATTTTAGAAAATATTTTGACAGAGTTCTCGAGACTAACCTTTGGAATTTAGGTTAAAAGAGCTAAAATTCCCTTTTGAATTGAGAGATGTTGCGGTAAGGTTGTAGGAGAATGTTATTGCCAAGTTTAGAAACACTAAGGGGTGGATGAAAGAAATTATATGTAAAATATAGGAGTGGGAAAAGGTTGTCTCCTATTCCCTACCCTTGTTGGCATCTATATTGACATGTTAAAAAATTGTTTGGAAGATGAAGGCTGTGTTGATTCGACTCTCGCTAATATAGTCATTATCCTTATTCTTTATGTCGATGATATTGTTCTTATGGTGAAGAGTCCCTATGAACTTGGTAAACAACTAATAATCCTCAAGGACTTCTAATCTAGTATGGGTATGACTATGAACACTAACAAAACAAAGGTTATGATAATTAAATCCAAAAATATAACTTACGATACTTTCGTATATGACAACAATAACTTGGAGAAAGTGCCTTCATAGAAATATCTCATAATTAATATTCATCAAAAATATCTTGGAATTAGATTTGGCATCTATATATAATAGAAGATGGTGACAAAGAAAGAGAATTGACATCTCTATAGAATATAAGATGATGATCAAGAGAGATTTAACATAGCTATATAAGACAAGATGTTGATAAAAAGAAGTTTGACTTTTTTATATACAATAAGATGATGATAAAGAGAAATTTGATATTTAGACATAATACAAACATCATTATGTAAAGAAATAAAAATATGGAAATAATAAAAATATTATAAATATAATATTTACATAAAAAAATTATTATAATATAAATGTAAATATCTTTACAATTGAATATATATATATATATATATATATATATATATATATATATATAACTAGCGTTAAACATTTTCATTATATATATATATATATATATTATGTGTTGTGTTTAGACAATAACAATTACTTCTTCAAAGAGTTTCTCAAAACATAACATAATTCTAGATATTACAGACAAACAAAAAGGAGATTATTGGCCTAACCTTCAAGTATTTTTGCAAGTGGAATGCCTAAAAAACTGACATAAGACACAAATAACATGAAAAAATATTCATATTGGTGCTTTATTTCATGTTGTTCTAGTCTTCTTGGTTGGCCTCATCTTCAATTTCCATGGGTACATGATTCTGATACATAGTTTCAGCATCTACCTCCCCTCCATGAATAAAACTTTTAGCGTCATTGTTGTTTGAGGCCATCGAAAGATTATCCATGTGTTGTGCTAAAATAAAAGCCCGAATCTTGTCACATTCTTCCTCTAGTGACTCTATTCGACCCTTGAAGCTTACAAGGGGACTTGAGATATTGGTGTTGTGGGAAATACTGACCTACTCCAGGTTTGCAACCTTGGAAGTGAGGACCAAAATAGCGCCACTATTAGATTAATTTCCTCGTTACTCCAAATAATTCGCTTGAACTCTTGAGCATCATCTCCAGCCATTGTCTCCCCAGTTTCTTACCCTAACCACAGAGGATTGCGATCCCTAGACACTGACCCAAGATCAAATCCTATCCCTGGTGAAAGGCCACATATTTCTCAATTTCTACCATGTCACCAGCACATAACCTCTAATAGATGACTCCATACCAAAACATTCCTTCCCTTGGCCACAACAACCATTCAACCACTTGATATATTGTCCATAATTTACCACATGAATCCCACCTCTTCCACAACAAATTTAGAGGAAATTTGCCACTGCCTGACCACAATTGTAACACCAACTTTTAGCTCCATCATAGGCCAAGCCTCAAGGGTGAAAATCCTATGTGAAAACTTGTCATGAAATGTCCTATATGCTTCACATTGCCCCATATCCATAGGTTTAACTCCCCCACGAGTCGTTTATTTAAATAAATGTGAGCAAGCTCCCCTGTTCCTGTCACCCCTCCGTCATCTAGTTTTGTATGTGACCATCAGGATAGCCACGCGGTGTGTATTTTGATGTCACACGTCATTATCTCGACATTAATTGGGTACCCAACCATTAAAATTCTAGGGGATAAAGACATATTGAAATTCCCCATTTTGCATTAGGCACCCTGGATGCAACGAGGATGCCAATTTAGCCCAAGCATCGGCTTCATCATTCAAGGTTCTTCTTATGTGGTATAAGGATATTTGGTCAAACTGAAGGATAATTTTCTTTATTCATGCCACCATAACTCGAAGTTGGTGCCCTACATGATTCGATTAGAAAATAATGGCCAAAATGATAATCATAGAGTCCTTGAAGATGGTGTCCTACATGATTCGATTAGAAAATAATGGCCCAAATGATAATCATAGAGTCCTTGAAGACCATGAGTGTCATGATTCCCCGATTTTTGGTGATATTAAGAACACACCAAAGAGAATAGGTTTCCTCGGGATTATTAGTCACCCATTGAGTCTCCAGGCCTAATGTACCAACTTGTTTCCCTGGGATTATGAAAACTCCCACATGTTCATGCCATCCCTAGACATCAATAAAATATTATAATACAAATATAAATATATTCACAAGCTCTTCAATTTAGGAGTAAAGCAGGGCTTCCCTAAACCTTGGATGCTGTTAGTCTCTATTTTTTTCTTTTGATTTTGTGAGAAACCCTAATCCCAAACCCTTCCTACCCGCACTTCATTATCTGCTTCCATTTGATTTTAATCATTGTTTTTAGCTTGTTATGGTTTGCATTTCAGTTTTTTGAATAATTTATTTAAGTTTGGAGTTGTAAGACATGGTTTTAAATGATGTGTCACTTTATATGCTTGTTTGAACTTTACAAATTCAAATTATGCTAAGTCATTAATAGCACTACTAGAATAGCATTATTCCCGTAGCGCAAAGATAATCATGCCTTAATATGCGCTTGTCACCCAGATTTCGTTATGATGACACAAATTGTGGTTTGAGAGTTTGCATGTGTCCCACGATAGATTTGGAATCATTTTGTGATTCAAACCGTTACATGATCGGATTGCTCTGTACCTACAAAGGACCCATTTCAAATCGTCCAATTCTCAATGATCATTATATTGAAACTGTCATTCTATGTCTGATTTTGTTGAATTTTAGGCGTAGGTATTTTCTCAGAAGAATAGTTATATACTAACAGATTGCAGGTGGAAAATTTAGAATCCAAATCGTGCCAGTTATAGCATTGTGTTTTGATGGTGCCTAAGAGGAGCAGACAGGTAGTCAGATTAGAACTCGAGGGTGCTGAAATCCTCAAAGCTTATTCTCAGATGGCTCAAAGGTTCAGAGATGTCGGGTGGTTTGAATTCCTTACCACTTTTCAAGGTTACGATGAGCATATCTCCATGGAGTTTGCACTGAACTTTGATGGTCATGAGGTGGAGATCGGGAAGATGCTGATGCTGGTGACAAAACAAACAATTGCTAAAGCTTGCAGATTGGTGGTTGGAGGAGAAATATGGTGGAAGAAAGAGCATGTGGTTACAGAGTTTGTCAATTAATTCCTGCTTCTAGATAAGCAAAATCCGAATTGGAGAAGGGGAGTTCCTCGCAGCTGGATTAGACCTGAATGGCACACTGCTCTGATCGTTATCCACAGATATATCACCTGCGAAGGTAGATTTTCACTAGTCTATATCTACCACATTAGGATATTAATGCATCTAAATGGTGATTATCCCTTAAACCTTCCTTACCTTCTACTCAAAAGCTTGACAAAGATGTTAAAGAGAGTGCAGTCACTCTCCACCAATACAAAGAGAAACCTGTTTCATCAAGTCTTAATTAATAATTTAGTTATGTTTGCTTTGAGAGAACTATAAAAGCCTTGGAGTTGGCTCATGCAATCCTTAAATCCTAACACACAGTTCAACAAACAGAAGAAAGGAAAAGGAAAAAGGATTGTTACACAGAAACAAAATATTTCAATTGATGAAACCCTTGTTAAAGAAGAAATGCCTGATATCAGAGTAATGAGGAATAACAGAGGTAAAAGACCTAAGTTGGATCCAGAAATCGAAATGTTTTCTGAGGAAGATGTTAAAGGGGAAGAAGATTCAGATGAAGATTTTAATACTCAAACTACAATCAAGCATGAATCACCATCAACCAGTAAAAGGGGCGCTGCAGTCAAAAGGACAAAGGATAAAGGTGTGTCTGCGTCTCAAAAACCTAGAAGGAATTCTACTATGGTTACCAACAAGTACAGGTTGAAGTTTAAAGCCATGTATAATTCATCGATGAAAGAAGAAAACATCATAGTTATAGAAAATCACTCTGAAGATGTTGAAGCAGGTACCAGGAAAAAGGCAAAAGGAACTCCATTGCTTAAGAAACCAGTAAACAAAGGTAAACAATTTTTTTCATCATCTACAGGACCTGTAATGAGAGTTACAACCAGATTGGAAAAAGCTAGAGAAATTGATAAAGGTATCAGTGAGATTCCCGAGAATAAAAAGGATTACCTTGTAGACTCAGATCACATATCAGATGTGCCTGAAACCATGGATTCAACAAGTTCTGATGAAGAACATAGCTAAGGATTGGTTTCTAAATACCAAGTTAAATCGAAAGAACCCAAGGTTGCCTTAAATATGAATGAGCCTGCACATTTTGAAGAGTTCTCAGAATTCAGGGTTAAAATCAGAACTGATAAAGAAAGGATCAAGGAATTCCAAAAAACAGTGAGACAGTTGAAGAAAGAAAAGGCACGAATAGAACAATGGAATGCTCGTCATCAAGAAAGGATTCAAGGTTTCAAAAAGAAGAAAAAAGAGCAAAGGGCGTTGCTCAAAGAACTTAGAGAAATAAACTTCAGACTCTATTGGCACAATGTCATGCTTACCACAAAGCTCAGAAAGAAAAATGCTAAAGCTACTTCTGTGATTATATCCTAAAGGTTTCATGAAGATTGCTACAATCACAATTTTGATGTTTTCCAGGCAATATGGCAGTGTCTACTCGTCTTTGGCCTGTGAAATGCAAAGACCTCGAACTGTATGACTAGATCAAACTAATCCCTGTTTTGTAGAATCAAATGTAATGCTGGCAAGATCATACAATATCAAGCTGTTGAGAAATGATCTATTTTTGGATTGTAAAAGCTCTTTTTGAGCTAACTTCCCTAGTAGATAGATATTATTCAGATCTAGTCATTAAAAGTACACTAGATGATAGAATCTGGAGCTTTTATGGATAGTTTAAATAGGCAGAGGAAAGACTGTGTTAGGGTCGAAAAATTGGAGATCCAAAGGACTTATTCTGAAAACTCCTTGTAAGACGTTATTATTCTATTTGACACTTAATAGCAAAGGCACGTGGATGGTTAGACACTCTTTTCTACTCTATTTTCTTTCTTCATGCTTGAATTCATTATTCAGATTGCAATTCTTTTGTTTCTTGATTGTTAATTAATACAATGAAAAATTTACTGTGGAAATTATTTTCAAGTTTTGATATCAAGCTGATGGTCTTGTTTCTTTATGATATTCTGAGACAAGGATTTATGTGAAGTTGACAAATTGGAAGCTTCCTCCTCTCTTTTATTATTGGTCTAATTCAT
>ML816210.1:100268-112029 GCA_009831015.1 Picea engelmannii | reverse complement strand
AAGAAGTTTCACCTTCAGTCTTTTTATGTGCATCAGGAAAAGAGTCATCGGTAGGGATCTTTAGTTTGGTGCAGAGTGATGCAAAGACAGATTCAAGCTGGGTGGTCAGTTCGTGTTTGACTTCCGCCATTGCGGATTGCACGGCTACATTTACAGAGACATTCATGGATGCATCACGAGAGGTAATAGTAGCACTGAGTTGTTGCACTTCTTGTTGGGTCTCAAGGAAACCAGATTGTAAGGTGTTGAAGCGAGACTCTAGTTCTTGGCTACGGGTATGGGCCATGAGGATGGGTGAACTGAAAAGGGAGTGGGCAGGGTCAGAAATTTTTGTAGAAAAATGATATGGAGGAATGTGATAAGGGAGAAGAGATGAATCTAATGGAATAGGTCTCAAATAATGGTGAAAAACTTTCCAGACTTTTTTTTTTTTTTTAATTTGCTGCAGGGTTATACTTTGGTCTGAAGAATGTTGCAGTGTTGAAATCCCCAAATTCTGAACTAGAGAGAAATGTGTATTTACTTATCAACCCAAACACAGATGCACGACAATAGATCTTGCCGGTTTAATTTGTTTATGTTCCCCAAGGGTTAGGTATTCAAGGGTTCTACAGACAAGGGTTTGCCCTGTGCTATAGCTCTCTGATATACGTGTGGGGTCCAACAGTAGTACTCGGCCCAATTTCTCAAGGCACTAACTAAGGAGGATAGACCGTACCCTTAGCCGTACTAACCGACTACCCAGGTACTAGAGAGTATCTTCCCGAGTGCTGTTCTCGGTGACACTATAGCAGTCCGACGACCGATAGGTTTATCTAAAGAGGGCTTCAGGAAATATAGGTCGATCTGTACACAGGTGTTGTCTGGTGCGCTACCACTCGAAGGGGTACCAACAAGGGTTACAAGGGTGGCCAATAGATGTGCGCTTAAGAACCACTTGTATTTCCTGCGTGTATGAATCCCTCAACCACGGGTTTATGCACGTAACGACAGATCTCTGTGGCTTAAAGACGTCGAAATACGTCTCTACCCTGAAAAAAATACCCATAATTTCTGCCAAGGAAAGTGCTCTGATACCACTTGCAAGATACCAGATATATAAAATATGCAGAACATAAATGAAATGCTAGAAATGGCAGAATAATAGTAAAATATCCAACATAATCTTCACAATACACAGAAATGATATATGAAATAGCAATAGAAATAACACTTTGATTCAGATAGCAATGTTCACAGGCCTCTTCGAGGGGGCAACCTCCAGTCGAGTAGCGCTCTGTTACAATAATCTCCAAGCTAGGGTTTTCATACCCTCGACCCTTATTTATACTAAATATGTCTATTAAGAGAAGCATCTAGAGGAAGATCCTTCTAGAAGCGGAAGCTTCTATTAGGTCTTCTTACATCCACCTTATTCTATTTTATTGAAAGGCCTTATTAATATTGACCTTTATTACATCCGAATACATTGATCTACCTATGTGCGGGTTAGGACCTTAACAATATCCAGATCATTCTCCCAGATACTACAGATAGCCGAAAGTGAAATATTCGCAGATGAAAGTGTATCCATGGGATGGTTCAGTATCAAGATCATCCTTCGGGAGGTTGAGAAGCGCCAGTTCTACAAGAACTTTAAAGATGGTCAGAAGCATTTATATTTTAAATGAGTTGAATGGTAAGCTCGAATATGAGGAAGTGAAAGAGCACAATCTAGAGGCATCAAAGTGGGTATAGGTGCTGATGAAGACCATGCCAGACAAAGTTAAAGTGTTGTAACTCTTTACGTGTTCTAACTGTGATTTCATTATTGTACGGTTTTTTGAATGTAAGCATTAAAAGGGGGTGTTAGAGATAATGCTTCATTAATGTTTCATACTAAAGTTTGGGGACTAGTTTGAGTATTTGTAGGAGACTGTTGAGATATTCTGTCAACCTGCATCTCCATGTTTGGGGTTAGTTGGATCTAACTCCAACTATATATACGTGTTGTATCTTCATGTGTTAAGGGTAATACAAATTATCATTTATGTGTTTATGTGATATGACTGCTCTCCATATTCTCAATTTAGTAATGTGTAATCTCAACTCCAAAAGTTTTGACAGGATTTTGGGTAAAATTCATACGTGCCCAAAAACCTAGAGAGTTTAGACTACATCTAAAGTAAGAATCAAGTACCATTTTTACACAATTATTAATAAAGACATCTTATACTTTCTCAAGATAAAACATGATTTATGAAAAACCTTTATATAAAGTTCAATATTCTTTAATATGTTTAGAAAAATGAATTTAAAAAATGGAATAGGTCAAGTGCCAATGCATATTACTTGATCTGAATTGGATCCTCCATAAACCTCTTGTTAATTTGTAATAAGTATGCAATTGTTTTTTTTTTATTTTCTTTATTGCAAAGTTCAGAAGATATCTTTAGAAGTTTAAATGAGCCATTGTGATGGTTGGCTTTCCAAAGGCAACCCATTAAAAATGAAGGTTGTAGTGATTAAGGAAATCAACAAGGGAGACACAAAGAAAACATGGGAGGACAACAATTTTGTATTGTTAGTGAGTAACAATACAAAAAAATTGTTTATAGCTCACCCGTATGTAATTATCTCCTTAGCCTAATAAAATCCCCATTAAATGTTGAAACATGTGTGTCCATTGTGAGCATTATTGTAGTGTAATTGTTTCAATTTTGTGGCTCTATATGAATATCTAGTTCTTGCATGATTTCTATGAATGCATCACATGTTATAGCACACAAAGTCATTAAATCAATTCCTAATCCCAATTGGCTCATCTTCCATAGTAAATTGATTTTCCATTAATCTTGCTCAATTCAAAATTTATTTTGTGGTGAAAAAATGAACCATATGGAGGTCTATGATATGACATGGCCTTCAATTATTCAAAGTGTTGGGATTGCATAGCGTTTATGTTGGTCGCACGCCCTAGTTCAACAATTTGAGGGTGGTCCGGTGTATTACTACTTATAGTAACCACCCCGCACCTAGTATATGCCATATTCATTCATCTTGGATTTCCACATCACACATGCGAGAGACACTTCTACCATATACTATTAGATGATTTTCATCAAACTATTGTAGGTTGAATACTAACTATTCATTGGGTTTCATACACCTTGAGTGGCCTACAAGGCTTTACAATTGGTTTTGAAACTTTGACATTCACTTTACATGTAGGGTATACTAATAAAAATTTCCTTTAAAGCATTGATTGTTGCAGAGTATGTTGGTGTAAAAATAAACTTGGCTTAGATTATACTCATTTATATGTCTTATATATATTGTATCTAATTATTTGATGGAGGAGGATATACCTACAGTAGTCCATTTGCAATATCCTTGTGAATGGTTTGACAATTTTTCATTGTGTTTACACATGATACATATTGTACTTCAAATTGCATTTGGGATTGCATTCAAATTGATTCTTGTAGCTTAGAGTTGAGTCCCTTACAAGAAGAACTAAATTTTATTACACAAAGGATCCATGTTTATGAAACAAACAAGTGATAGGCCCACCATTTATGGTTAATTATCTATCAAGGAAGGTTCATCAAAAACCTTGAAGAAGATTCCATGGGCAAAGCCTTGAACAGGGAGAAGTTGGAAGAGTTGAGAGGCTTCAACATGATTATCCAAGAGGAAAGTGAGTATTGGATATAGAAAGTGGATGAGTTGGGAAAAGATCTTACCAAGCATCAAGACTCCTTCACCACCATGAGGGAAGAATGAAACAAGAGCTAATTATAGATCTTGCAATTTAGGGATAAATTCACTCAATTGGATAATTGGCAATCAGAGAGGTTCACTGAAGTGACTACTGACTTATACTAGGATTTGAAAGTGAAATAAGAGGCCTTGCATAATCTACAAGCTATCTAAGAGACCAAGAAACCCCCTTTTGTTTCCACTAAAAAATCCAACACCATGCCATAGTTAAGCATGGTAAACTCACATTCCAAGATCTTTCTTCAAGAGACCTTCGATTTCTTTGAAAATCACACTAGAGGCATCAGTTCCAAGCTCATGAGGAAAATGTGATATAATGGCCAAGGGTTAGGTGAGGAAGGCCAAAGGATTTTTATCCCATTTGTATCTCAACAAAGGCCCAAGCATGAAGGCCTAGGATTCAATAGATAAGAATCCAACATAATATTAGCTCAAACCACTTTAGTCAAGGCAAGAGGAACTAGGAATGAAGCCATTCCCATGGAGAAAAAATAAACTAGAAAAAGGAGTGTGTAGAAAGCTACTCAAATTTTCTTGTAGAGTCTTGGAAGAGGGAAACAAAGAGATGATTTCACCATCTAGATCCACTCCAAATCTTGGGAGACCAAGCAACCAAGCTGATAAGTATTATCACAAACCAAACTTTATGGCATAGTATCTTTGGTTTGTTTTTTATGCAAGAAAATGGTTCATAAGGATATAAATTCTTGGCACTCTAGAAGCCCAAGAAACTTGATCTGTAAATTGTTATGGATATTCCACTGGAACAGTTCATCACAACAAATCTGATTGATAAAACTGAAATCTATACTATGAAGGTTAAATTCCTTTAGATTCCATAATCTTTAGTTATTAATTTTTTGCTTATGCATGAAATGTATGAAATGCAAAAAATAGAGAATAGTAAAATAAAATCACACACCATATACAAAATAACAAAATTTTTTTCTCTGGTAAACCCTTATGGGAGAGAACCCAACTAGAAGGTGAGGCTTCTCTACTCTCTTTTCTCTGGTATGGAAATAATGCAAGTACAAAGGAGGGGACACTCTCTATGGAGTCAACTGAGACCTATGGCATGTTAGGATGATACATAATATTAACCCCTCTATTATGATCTCTTATTTTTCCACTCCCATTTGTTATACTCTACTATACAATACAATACAATAACACATAATGGAACCCTTTCTCCTCCTAGTGGATCGATATTTAAAATAGCTCAATAGTCATCTACGGTTAGGGTTTTAACTTCCTCAACTGTCAATTGTGATAAGGTTTTGGACCTTCTAAAATATTCTTGAAAGTCCTCATGTGGCTAGCCCCATATGCATGAGTAATGGGGGATGACGTGGCATCCTTTCATAACATGGTGGTCAACATGAAAGGTCAATTTGAAGGAGACATAACTTTTGTATACGAGCTCTGATTGAAATGGATTTTGCATCGTTGGAAAGGTATCAATGTGTAGAATAGTGTCACAGGGTCTTAGATACTACTAGGAAAGGTTTTACCCAAAAAATCCATTTAATTCCTCAAAATGGATCGATAAGGTTTCAAACCCTAATCTTCCAAACTAGGACCTATCATTAAAATGACCCTGCAATCTATTTCCTCCAATTTTTTCCACTTTGAAAGAATCAAGATAGATGAAAAATAATATAATGATTTAATTTGGATCATATCTCCCCTATTTAGGGAGTTTTTTGGTCCCCAAAATATTTACTTAATGAGGTAATAAATTTTTCCCTTACCTTCTCCCTGGAGTACCACTTTTCTTTACTTTGAAGTTTCCCTTTCGACCCAATCTACGAAAGGTCATTCTACCCCTATCTTGTATTTCTAGACCTCTTCTACAAAATTGTGTCCTCTTCTTGAGCATCTAGTGATAAGTCCTCTATGTAAGGTAGGACTTGCTCCTCCTCCTGATCCAACATGGAAGGATCATAGATTTTGAGATTCTCCACATTCATTACTGAGTAAATGTGAAAGTATGGGGGTATACTGAGTGTGTAGGCGTTATCTCCAACCTTTTACAATACCTCAAAAGGACCATACCACAGATCCTTGATCTTATTACTATGACCCTGTAGTATTTCCTTATTTAGTTGTAACCATACATTTTTTCCCACTCTGAATGTTTTCGCTATTATGTGCTAGTCATGTCTAGCCTTGTACTTTTCTTGTGACTTATTCAATGTCTCTTGTACTTGCAAATAGATCTTCTTGATCTTCTCAATATTTTCTTCTTCTTTTAATGCATCTCCTATGAGGTCCTTCCTCACTCCTCCTTGCTGTCAATATACAACATTTAAGAGTGAATGTGGAAATATCCAAAGCAAGTTTCAAAAGGTGACTTACTGGTAGAAGTGTGGATTACTTTGTTATAAGAGTGTTGTATGTAGATCATATTTTCATCACAGGTCTTGGGATTTTTTTGATTGTAACCCCTCAAAAGTTTTCCCAAAGTAATGTTGACTTCTTCTGTCTTCCTATCTATCTATGGATGTAATGTTGTAGACCTCTTGAGCTAAATGATCCAAGTGAAAATCAGTGGCCATCCACCTCTTCCACTGAATCACCATAGTAATTGCTTATTTTTTCCATTAGTAATTTACGAGCCCATAGAGCCCATGGTTTTGGTAAACCATGGTATTTGAAAAATAAAACAAATAATAATGAAATAATGAAAAGACATGACTCCTATGAGACACCCCATAAGTAATATATATATATATATATATATATATATATATATATATATATATATATATATATATATATATATGTATGTATGTATGTATGTATGTATGTATGTATGTATGTATGTATGTATGTATGTACAAACACATATGGGTCTCTCATTTGTAAATGGAATCATCCATTCATGATGTAGTTCTAACAATTTTTCCATTTATTAAAGTGTTGATTTTGTGCCATATTATTCTCTTTACTTTATTTTGTAGCATTTACTTGCCTATTTTTCATTTTGTTCCTTTCACAATCTAGATTAGTGGTATCAAAGTAGTCTTCTCCTTGTCGTTTCTTAGTGCATGTCCCCAACGAGGTTAGGTTATAGAGAGTTGGGTTTCGAGCTATATTCTCTTGATGAAAACCACTCTTGCTAGCCCAAGCGACTTCCCATGGCTGAAAAAAAGAGAGACAATGGATAAAGAGATCATTTCAAGATGTTGCTTGAGGAATGCCTCATGCAATAGAGGAATGAAATGATGGTCAATTTCACTCATATACTTTGACGACATGGTCGAGGAATCTTCATCAAGAATACATTTTGGAGGTGTGACGCCCTTCAAGGTACAATTCAATTTTTATATCCCCTTATTTGAAGGCCATATAGATGAAGATGCTCTAGAAAAATGGTTGAATTTTTTGGAAGGTTATTACTTTATCCAAAAAATATTTGACTTCGAAAAGATCATCTTCAGGCTCCTTAAATACCTTCCCCATGTCAGATCTTGTTGGGAAGGTTACTGGGATAGGTACACTATGGATGAATCTACACCATTGAAGAGAGAATCCACCTGTGAATCATTTGTGTATTATCTCAAGGAAGAGTTCTACCCTATTAGAAACTATGATGACCAATACATGAGATGGATATGGTAGGGGAGAGACCAGATGGTGTCATATTACACCAACATTTTTCATACCTTACACTTAATTTGGGTATCAGACACCCTGAGCGACACCTTGTTTTGAAGTACCATAGTGGCCTACACATGTACATCTGAACAAACATGGATTTCTTGGACATATCCTCTAGGATATACTTATTGATATGTAGTCAAAATCGAGTAGAAATTAAAGAAGTGGAGTAAGAGAGAGTTTATAATTACAAATACACCACAACAAAAGCATGGAAAAGGAAACCCTAACTCATAGAATGAAGGACAAAGCAAGGAGATTCAATCTCAAGAAAATCAATCCAAGCTTCCAATTAAGAAGGGTAATGGGAAGTAAAAAAAGAACACCAAAAAGTGGTGTGAGTTCCAAAAAATCCCCTAGCACAACACCAATGAATGTCACTCGTAACAATCATTGGTGGCTGATATCAAAGAAAAAGAATCATAACCTGTCTCAGACTCTAATTTAGAGAAAAATAAAGGGAAACAAATCATTGATGCATAACCCACTTCTACCATCATGATCACAACAATCCAACCAGAAGAACTAGATGATCCTGAGGAGGGGGAGCACCTATTATATTAAAAAATGTGGGTGAAGGAGACCCCACCACATTTCATTGTTGAAAACAAAATTTAGAAGAACCTGATCTCAAGTAAGGTTGTCAAAATAATTAATTTACCGACAATGCCACACCCCCAACCATACACCACCAAATGGTTGAGCAAGGTATGATACATCTGCGTCAGCCAACAATGTATTGCCCTACAACATCAATCCCTTCAAATATGAGGTACTGTGTGATGTTTACCCTCTAAAATTTTGTGATATTGTTTTAGGAAATCCATATATGTGGAAAATTCACATTATTTATGAGTCTCAACCTTGCAGTGTCATTATTAGTTTGGGAGGCATATTCTACAGGCTAACAAAGCTATTTTTGACTACTTCCATTTCATTGATCTCAACAAAATAATGCCGCAAAGTAATCTCTTAGACCACAAAGTTTTCTCTCTTCACGATTCAGTCAGAAGGTGAATAGAATGTCACTACGACCACTATAGCCTCAATCCAAGACCTTTATATACAATTGAAGAAAGTCAACAAGATAATAGAGTAGCACAAAATTATTATTTATTCACCTAGGAGGGTGCCTTTGCACTGTCACGTCAAGTATTCCATTGACTTGGTGCTTGGTTCTCCCTTACCTAATGGTCCAATCTATGGGCACTTCCTTCCCTTAGAATGAGGAAATAAAGTGTTAGATCGAGGAATATCATGCAACTAATTTTTTTGAAAGGATTCTGCACATCCTACAACAAGTCCACGGAATATTACAAAAATCCTATGTCAAGTATAATAAATGACATGAACAACATAATGTTCCACACTAGTTTCAGGTTGGTGATAAGTTTTGGTTACATCTATAGAATGAGCACTTTGGAGGACCCCATTGGAAGATTCGACCACTTTTATATGGGCCTTACACCATCACCAAGGTTGTAGGTGAGAGTGATTTTGAACTAATTATTCCCCCATTCCTTGGATTGCATCCAATATTCAATGTGAAGCTCCTTTTCCCATATTTTCCTCCTCTACTGGACACTTCATAGGAAGTTGAGCACGTTTCCCCTACATAACTCAACTATGACTTCCTTGAGTAGGCTACAATTGATCAAATCAAGGATACACATATTAAAGACACCCACCAACAAAACCTATAGATTTATCAGGTCATCAAAGTAGGGTAGTTTCTTCACCAAGGAAAGTGATTCACCAAGATCCAAATACAACAGAAGTTTCCCCATATAATTAGGGAACTTGATGCAATGGGGAAAATTGCTTCCTAAGGGGGGATGACTGATCTAGGTGAAAGTTGGCGATAATCCAACTCTTCCACTAAATCACCACGATAATTTTTTCTTTTCACCATTGGTAATTTATGATCCCATGGTCCCAATGGTTTTGGTAAACAACGGTATACACCCATGGTATTTGGTGGGAGAAATATAATAATAATAAATGTTAATAAAAATAAGTGGAGAAAATCCATGTGCATGGTTTTTGCAACCCATGGAATTCACCCATGCTTTTTGTGACCCATGGTATTTGAAAAACAAAACAAATACCAATGAAACAATGAAAATATATGACTCCTACTAGGAACTCCATCGGTACTATATATATGGTCCTCTTATTTGTAAAGGATATCATCCATTCATGATATAGTTCTAAGGATTTTTCCATTTAATAAAGAATTGATTTTGTGCTATGTTGTTTTTTTATTTTATTTTGTCGCATTTACTTGTGTATTTTCCGTTTTGTTCATTTCACAATCCGGATAACTTAGTTTCCACATTCTTCCATAATGTAGTCTAAAATGAAATAATAAATTTTGTATCCTTGTCTGAGATGATGCTCCTTGGTATCCCAAAGTGCACCCAGACCTATTCAAAGAATATGTTTTCTACTTCTTGGCCTTTCAGAATGCACATCTTGATGAACTTTTCAACTACCACAAATAGATAGTCATGTCCCTTCCTAGTTGTCGGTAAACCTCCCATAAAATTCATGGAAACACATTCCCAAGGTCAAGTGGGTAGAGGTAAGGGATGGTATATACCTTGTGTTTTGTTACTGGGATTGTTGGTACAACAAAGTATACATCCTCTAATATGTTTTGATACATCTTATTACATTTTGGGCCAGTACACATACCTCTGTAAGTTGGAAACTGTCTTCCCAACACCAAAATTTCTTTTAACCTTGAAGGTATGAGCCTCTCTAACAAGATGCAATCATTCACCTTTAGGTACATAGAGCTTGTCGATCTTGTAGAGTAAACCATTTTGGAAATGATAATAAGACTTGTTGTCACCTTATTCTATATGAATTTGTCCCTATAGATGCTAAAACACCTCCTTAAAGTCCTCATTTTCTATGTATGCCTCTTTGTATGCATTATGGGTAAAATGATCTATGTACATTAAAGTTGCCAAAGTTTTAATATTGGATGTGGGTGGCCTCGAAATCATGTCTACCAACTTGTTTTTTCTTCCCTTCATATACTTGATGACTAGATGAAATTGTTGTAAGAATCCCATCCATTTGTAGAGCCTAGTTTTCTCTAACTTACTCTGGGCATGCAAATAATGGAGCAACTGGAAATCTATTTGGATGATGGTGTCCTTTTCCATCAGAGACTGATTCCACTTTTTGATATATTTACTAAGGAATATAGCTCCTTGTCATAGGTAGAGAAGTTGAGGACCACCCGATGAAATAATTTAGAATGATAACAAACATGCCTTCCTCCTTGCATTAGGTCTGCTCGTATGACATACCTACTTGCATTTGTCTCCAATTTGAAGAGATTCTACAAGTTTGGTAGTGTGATAATTGGTGCTTGACTAATCTTTATTTTTATCTTATCAAAGGACATTTGTTGATCCTTCCCCCACTGGAAACTGTTACTGCCCACTATTATCACATGGAGTGGAGTAGCTACTATTGAAAATGAAGATATGAACTTTCTCTTGTGCCGTGTTGCCCCAAAAATGCTCCTAAATTCTTTGCAATTTGTAGGAACTGTATATTTCATGATGGCCTCCATCTTGGAGAGATCTATCTTGAGCTTGCATCCACCGATCACGTACCCTAGATACACCAAAGACAACGAAGATAACTCATATTTCTCGAGAATGACGAGTAGTTGGTGGTTATTCAAGGTCTCTAACACCTGCATAATATGTGAGATGTGGTCCAACACAATTACAAACTTATTGAGAATTGTGACCTCAAAACGAGAACTCTATCTCTTAAAACCCATATTTTTTCATAAAAACCATGAAAATCAACCCCCAAATCTAAAAGTGGTACTACCAGTAGCACCATTTTTTCTAACGGGGTCAAAATTACAACATTTTTCAAACATGGCCTTTGAAACTCATACAATGGCTCAGAAAAACCTTAAAATCAACACCTAAATAAAAAATGATGTTACCTAAAACAAAATGTTTTTTTCAAAACATTAAAATTATAGATAATTTGAAATATGATTCTTAACAGTTGGTACCATTAAAATCAACACCTTAAAATCAACCATTAAATTGAAAAGTACCGCTACTAGTAGCATCCATGCGATAATCAGGGTATTAAAAGAGCACATTTTTTTAAAGCGGTAAAAGAAATTGTCACTACTATAAACAAAATCATAAAATCAACCCTTAAATGCTTACTTTTTAAATCTTAGTTTATCACTCCAAGAAAAAGATAATACATAATGTCATGGGAATATCACCCTATACTTTAAAAATTCAACATCACTTTTTAATATTTTTTAACTTTTAATAAA
>ML816210.1:51654-66091 GCA_009831015.1 Picea engelmannii | reverse complement strand
TAAAGCATGGAAAAAGATGAATTCTCGATGTTTCTAGAAGGGAATCTTCTAGAAGAATGGGTTGGCATTCGAATGGTTATCCTTGTACTGGATTCCCTGATATTGTGGGATCATTCTTATCCAAGTAACTATCTCATTCTCTCGTATATATTGAGGGAATTCTCATGGAAAAGGTTAAGCAAAATTCATTGGAGAATTGGTGAAAGAATTGTGTGAAGGACTTAGCTTGAATAGCAGCTTGGAGACTCTAGTAAGTCTATCAAGAGGATTTGATCTTCTTCATGCAAGGATTGAGCAAGTGTGTGTGTTGGAGCCAGGAACCATCGAAATGAATCTTGCGACATCAAGGTGATCAGGTTTTAATCTTTACTTTCAATTAATATGATACAATGGCACGTCCCTTTCCCATAAATCTATTCTCCCTTTATTGTGTAATTCCTTGATCATACACATAAGTTGACAATTGAATATATTTTGCTATCTTCACTTTGGTTGGTTTGTGTTGTCTTGATCTTGACTTCACGAGAGCACCAGAGCGAAGCGGGAGCAACAGATACCCTAGGAAGAGATACTAAGGTATGTTACTTGTTCTTTCCTACTAGCTTATTCAATGGTCAAAACTTAGGGAACGAGTCATGTCCTGTCCTGTTTTGTTCTAGATCCAGGTGGATCTAGGGAGATCTATTAGTGTCTGCACCTACCGATTAGTCCGATAACAAGAGACCAAAACAGTTCGGTGGAAAGGGGAAGACAAAAACCGTTGCTACAGTGCAACAATATCTTGGTTCCGATTCAGGAGGCGAAAGAAAGATCACAATGGTTGGAGTACAAGGTAAATATACCCTTCATGCTAGTTCAAATTCCAATAATGAATCTCATGATGATGAACGAAGGAGGAATGAATTATTTCATATAAGATTTGTATCTAAATACACTAAGATAGATACATTATTTGATCCGGGTTCCCAAGTAAACTTGATATCTGAAGCACTTGTCAAAAATATGGGTCTTGAAATGAAACCAAATTCAAAGCTTTATAATCTTGGTTGGGTATGTGATAAAGAAAAACTTAATGTCACCAAACAAGTAGGGTCAAATTTTCTATTGCTTAAAAGTTTATTGATGAAGTGGATTTGGATGTTGTATCACTTGATATATGTGGCATAGTGTTGGGGAGTCCTTATCTTTATGATAGAAAATCAATCTTCTTTCGTCATGAGAACAAATACCACCTTACTAAGGGGGGAGTGGAATATATTGTTAGAGCTCACAACATGAGGTTAAACACAACACTTGTTAGTGCAAGACAAATGAAGAGACCCATACACACTAATAAGAGATATGTAATCATGGTTGCAAGGGAGAAATATGTTCGAACATCCGATGCTTTCCAAGAATGTGATCCTTCTCATAAGAAATAATTAATTGATATTGTTTCTAAGTATGATGATATTTTCCAGGAACCAGATGGATTACCTCCTAAGAGGGAAATCCAACATGAAATACATCTTCAACATGATTCTCCTCTTCCTAATGTGAGGCATGTAAATAAAGTATTGGATACTTTTCAAAGGGAAAAGTTGTATGTAAAATTGTCCAAATGTGAATTTGGCAAGATTGCACTTGTGTACTTAGGTCATATTGTAGGAGGAGGAAAATTAAAAATTGATCCTTCCAAGATTGATGTAATTGTAAATTGGCCTAAGCCCAAAAGTGTAATTGAGATATAGAGATTCTTAGGTGCAATCCAGTATTGGAGGAGGTTCATTTCAAACTTCTCCTTTATAGCAGGTCCTTTGCATGCCTTAACCAGTGTGAAGAACACTTTTCAATGGGGAGGAAAGAAACAAAAATATTTCAACACTTTGAAGGAAAAGATCAGTACCGCATGAGTATTATCATTGTTGAATCTTCAACAACCCTTCGAGATCGAGACATATGCCAACAGATACACCATGGGTGTAGTATTGATGCAATATTGTAAGCCTATCTGCTACCACTCTGAAACTTTTAACCAAGATGTTGTTAACTATCCTACATATGATAAAGAGTTGTATGCATTAGTTCAAAGCGTAAATAAATGGAAGCACTACTTGTTAGGGAAGAAAAAAATCATACATACATATCATCATCCCTTACAGTATCTCCAAGTACAAACCAAACTGGAACAATCTCGACATTACAGATGGATGGGATTCCTACAACTATTTCATTTGGTAATCAAGTACAAAAAGGGTACAAGTAACAAGGTAGTTGACATGATTTCTAGACCTCCTATTGTTGCTTCTATTATTTTGAGGAATGCTTCTTTATATCATGATAGCTATGTGGAACAATATGCCAATGATGAAGATTTTAAAGAAGTATATGAGAAGCTAACCTATGGTGCACAGGTAGAGAATTATTGTCTGCAGGGAAAACTACTCTACCATCTTGGAAATATATGTATTCCTACAAGTGAATGAGTCCATGTAATACGAGAAGCTTACACTTCTCTTGTGTCTGGGCATTTTGGGGTAGGAAAAAATATGGCTCATTTGCAGAGGTTTTGTTACTGGCCTCAAATGAAAGAAATTGTAACTAAATATGTAAAGGGGTGTGTGATGTGTTCTACTTGTAAGCCCACTAATAGAAAATTGGGGCTATACTCACCACTACCTTTTCTATCCCATCCATGGGAAAATATCTCCATGGATTTTGTAGGGGGTTTACCAATGTCGAAAAGGGGTCATGACTATTTGTATGTTGTAGTGGATATATTCAGCAAGATGTGTATCTTAATGCTATGTAGAAATCATATCACTACTGAGAAGACTGCTAATCTCTTCTTTCAGTATGTTTGGGTTCACTTTGGGATACCCACATCCATTATCTCGGATTGAGATACTCGATTCCTTGGGTATTTTTGGACAAGATTGTGGAGAATGATGGACACCAAGTTGAAGATGAGCATTTATTTCCATCCACAGACTGATGAAAGACATAGGTTGTTAACTGGACAATGGTAATTTTTATTTGAGGCTACTGCAACAATCATCCCAAAGTATGGGATGAATAGATACCCTATGTAGAACATGCTTACAACTGAGCCTTACATTCCTCCACTCAGTGTTCTCCTTTTGAGACATGTTTTGGGTACCTACCTAAAGTTCCTTTGAACTTGATGTATGGGAGATATGTTGATTCAAATGAATAAAGAAATGAAGAAAGATCTCGCAGGTTCATCCAGAGATCCAATAGGTACACCAAGTAATCAGGGAACAGTTGGAGAAAATTCAAGCACAATATAAAGCTCAGCATGAAAAACACAGGGTTGATCATCAGTTCCAGGTTGGAGACTAGGTATGGCTTCACATCAACAAGGAGAGATTGAAGGCTGAAGGCAAGAAACTCAAGCCCATTCGTTATGTACACTTCACTATTTTGGATAAAAGTGGCACCGATGATTTTTGTCTAGATCTTCCACCTTATATGCAAATATACTTAGTTGTAAATGTAGAGAACTTGAAACTTTTTGAGCCTCCCATGATCATGGATCATGATGAGGAAGTTTCAATACCTTTAGTTGATGGTTTTTCTCTTGAGTACTTGGATGATTTAAAGGAAGATATCATCTTGGACAGAAGGACGAGGACTTCATGCAGGGGTGATGTTGATTATATTAGAGTCGGCTTAAAGGGCACACATCCAAGTAAAGAAATTGGATTGAGAGGGACAAGGTGAGGGAACTCTTCCCTCACTTATTTGTTGATTGATGAAAGATTTTGGTGGTCCAAAAATCTCTCAGTGTGAAGGCACAATCCAAAAAGGATCCAGAGAAGACTAAGGACAACTCAGAATTCATAGAAGCAACTCAGGAAGCTTAGAATGACCTCAATAGACAAAGAAAGGGAAAAAATTCAAAGTCATCAAAACTCAGTGAAAATGGAATCATCACAAAGAGCATGTCACAAGATTTCCAACGGCATAAACGGCTCATCAAACAGAGTTACAGATTAAAAGATATTCACAGTAAACGTTTGGTCAATCTAGCCTAATGAACAGGGGACGAGTCAACATCCGTATTGTTGATGTCAACATCAGTATGGATGTCATCAAAATCTATACCATGTACGTGGAACACTTAGGAGGTGACATGTGTCATGCTGACACCATAATGACGTCAGCACCAGAGGCTGCCATGTGTCACTCATTTTCGGATTTTTCGTGTTGATCCGTGGACCAATGAAAAAGCGCCATGTGGCAGTCCATACAACCACGTGGCAGACCGTACAATCATGTGAAAGAACATATGTTGAGGTGGAAGGTGAATGTACAGGTGTTTGGTGTGGCCAAAATGTTGGTTGCCACATGGCAGTGGGAAAATGCCCAATGAGGGCCTGAGAACCAAATTCCAAAAATAAAAAATGACGGGTCCACCAAATCTGGAGGAACCCCACCAGATATGAAAACCCAATGGAAATATCAAACCACCTCCAAAGTTGGCAAAACCACCCATACGTATATGCATATAAGTTATAAAAAACAACCAAAAGGGGAGGTCCGCGAGCTTTACCTTGGGACCTCCCCCATTGTATATGCCTTAACTATAGCTCCACCAACCAATAGGACAAACAAACCTATTGTTTATAACGCTCACAATTTTTATTTAAAAATTGAAATCCGCTAGTGCATGAGGGAGAGGTGAGTGACGGTATGAATATACATAGTTTTCGAGGCATTTTTTGGGAATTAATTGCAGGTTGCAGGGCAAAAAAACTAAGAAAAAATTTATCTTGGGCCTGGGAGTGCTAGAGTTAGATTGAGGCATGGAGACAGTCATTTTTGGGTAATTCAATGCCACAAATTCAATGGTGTTGTCTGTTTTCTGATCTAAGCAAAGATTTTGTAGCTTAATTCTAGAATGGGGTATACTTATGTATTTTGCCAAATTCTTTTGTTGAGTTAATAAAATGGCCAACCCATTTGAGAGAAAGACCGAGACATAGTCCACCAAGGACAAACTCTATTATCAAGTTTTTTTGTTCATATTTGATGCTTATGTCTCTTCATTATTGATCTTTTCCTTCTTTAATGGTGCACTTTAATTTATGCTCATTTAATACAATTCTTTATAAGTCACTTCGATGAAAAGATCCTGGATTAGTCATATAAGGATCTTCGTGGTTTTGATCCCAACGTCATCCAACATACCATTCCTATTAAGGAAGGGGTGGAACTAGTAAGGAAAATACAAAGTCCTGTAAACCCTTCCCTTGAAGCTACCGTCATAAATGAAGTTGAAAAATTACTAAAATCTCAAATCATCTTCCCAGTAAAGTATTCTTAATGGGTCTCAAATTTGGTTCTCATACAAAAGAAATCTGGCGAGATCAGGCTATGTGTTGACTTTTGTGATTTGAATAGAACTAGTGTTAAATACAAATTTCCACTTTCTGATATGGAATCGATATTGCAATAGGTGACTAGGTCTCAAATTATGTCCCTACTTGACGTATTTTCTAGGTATAATAAAATTAGGGTCAAGAGGGATGATAAATACAAAACCACGTTTACCACCTGATGAGGGACCTTTTCCTAAGAACAAATTCCTTTTGGATTGTCTAATGTAGGTGCCACATTTAGAATAGCTATGCAGATAGATTTTGAATATTTGAATGGTAAAATAATTCAATTTTATCTTGATGACTTAACTGTTTATTCCAAAAACCGGTCGGATCATTTTGGTCATCTTAGGAAAGTCCTTTTGCATTGTAGAAAATTTGGTATGTAATTGAATCCTTCTAAGTCAATATTTGGAGTTATTCAAGTCAAAATCCTCAGCCACATTGTTTATGACCGTGGTATCAATATTGACCCTGAGAGAGTTGCCACGATTATGAACCTCCCTGCTCCTACCTCTAAGCAAGGTGTTCAAGCTTTAATGGGCACCATTAACTTTGTTATAAGGTTTGTTCCTGACTTCATTGTGATAGTTAAGCCCATCCATATCTTTTTGAAACAAGATAAAACCTTCTCTTGGAATGATGAGGTATAAAAGGCCTTTACAGGAATCAAGAAAGCGATCAAATCTGCACCATTTTTAGCCAAGCCTGATTTCAATAAAGACTTCATTATTTATACCAATGCCATATAAGAGGAAATTTTTGTTATTCTTATGCAAACTGATGACCGAAATCAGGAAAATCATATAGCCTATATCAGTCAAAGTTTATCATATGATGAGATGAAGTATACCCTGATTTAAAAACACACTTTCACCTTGGTAAAAGCTATAGGAAAATTTAGGCATTTCATTTTTTTCAAGCAAACGCAGGTAACAGTCCTTTTTCCCATAGTCAAGTTTCTGCTTACATAGAATGATCTTTCATGAAAAATTTCTCATTGTCTTGCCAAGATTAAGGAACACTATTTAATGATTACTACAGCCAAAACAATTAGGGGATGTGATCTAACTCTTCACTTGGCTCGACACCCTAAACCAGGAGATTCTCTTGTGGAAGATGATAATGCTTTGTCGAAATTATTGTACTTGGAAACTCATGATGTTGATCTGGCTAATCATCCTTGGTACACAGATACCATCTACTATCTTTTGCATCATTATTTTCTAGATCATTTAGATTCTCATCAACGTAGAAGGCTGCACTTGATAGCCCCAAAGTAACTCATCCAGGGAAACATCCTTTTTTACAGATCTGTTGATGGGATATTATTAATATGTGTAGATGATAAAGAAACTAACATTTTTTTTAAAGAATTTCATGGATCAACATGTTCTAACTTCCATATTGGTGGCCATTTCATAGAGAAAGATACAACTTATAAAATTATCAGGGATGGTTACTTTTGGCCCTTGATGTTTCAATATTCTTTTAAGTTCGTTCGGGCTTGTGAAAAATGTCAAAATTTTTCTGGCAAGGAACAATTTTCTGCTATGCGTTTACAACTAGTCTTAATTGATTTCCCATTTGGTAAATGGGGATTAGACTTCATCATCCCTATTAACCCTCCATATTTTGTAGGACATGTATTTATCCTGATGACAACAGACTACTTTACCAAGTGGACTGAAGTTGTTACTCTTAAAAATGCACAAAATGAGTAGGTCATTAACTCCTTAGAATCCAATATCTTCTCTTGTTTTGGCCTTTTGCTCAAAATAATTTTAGAGAACGGACCAACATTTATTTCTACAAATTTTACTCGGTTTTTGAGCAAATTTGGAGTCAAGCACTTCACCTCATCCACCTATTACCCTTAGGAAAATGGGCTGGCCGAGTCAACCAATAAGAACCTGGTCAAGATCTTGAAAATGATTATTGACAATAAGCCCCGCCAATGGAATACTCTACTTACATATGCCTTGTGGGTTGATCACACAATGACCAAAAACAACACTGGCCATACCCCTTTCTAATTTTTATATGGTCAGGAAGTTGTTATGCATGTTGAACTTGAACTCACTTCTCTTTGTTTAGCAATGCAGGCTAATGAAGTGAATTCCATTGATATTTCTCAAAGGATGAAGGCTCTGCTGGCTTTAGAAGAACAAAGAACCATGCATTGGAAAATCTGAAGAAAAGGCAATAAAAATTTAGGAAATACTTTGATAAGAGTGACAAATATTCCATGTTTAAGGTCAATGACAAGGTCCTGCTTTGGGACTCTGCACATGTAGATAAAGGCAAGCATTATAAATTCTAAAAAATTTGGCTAGGTCCATAGAAGATAGCTTTGGTAGTTGGAAACAATACTTATATGTTGTGTTATCACTCTAAGAGTCACTCCCAGATTGCAAATGAGAGTAAGATTGGTAACATAGAAATAAAAAGACTTGATTGGTTTTGTGGATCAAGAAAAAGAAAACAAGGAAGGGAAAGGACAGTAAGCTGTTGTAAATCAATGATGGACCATTGGGCTATGGAGTCAAGCAAACACCCTACTCATTAAATGCAATCAATCTGCATATCATATAAAGGTTTATTAAATAGAGGAAAAAAAATATAACACAAAGAAGAACATCCATAAAGCAAAGATCCTCTCTGGATAAATGAATTCAAGGTACTTGAATGTAAACAGTGACTAATAGACAAGATACATCAGATCCTCAGACACTCAAGAATCCATTAATCAAAGGAAACCATGATCCTCAAGGTGTACAATTCATTTAATTAAGAAGACAAATGGAAAAGAAAACAAGAGATACAATCTGATAACATAGATATCATGAACCTTCAATAACAAAAATGTTTACAAAAACAAAATCCCCTTAGGGTTACAATGATCACAAGCAAAGTGCCTCCTACAACTCTCTCATCTCTCTTGGCTCATGAATCCAACCCCCCTACTGTCTTGTACAATGAATATATATCCATATAGGTCCTTTCCATCTCACCCATTCGAAATCCAACCCCTTTCCCAAAATAGAAACAACTACAAACAAAAAATGACACATTTTAATTGATTTCTTGCTTTTTAGGAGGCGAAATTATGAAAAATAAGATTCAAAATGCCACTTGTAATTCTCAAACCATAATAGATGTGTAAAATATGAGAACGGTTTTTTACATAATCTTGGTATAAATAAAAACATCTCTCGGTGTCTTTAAATTCATCTCCAGATGGTCGGAATAGGTGTCACAAAAACATGCCTCAAATAGGAAATCACGAAAACGGAAAATATAGGGCTCAAAGATTCTTTCGAATATCCCAATCCGTAACACCTGTGTGAAAAATGAAAGAGATTAATGTTCATGGGTCCATTA
Organism: Picea engelmannii; assembly: GCA_009831015.1. Taxonomy (NCBI): domain Eukaryota; kingdom Viridiplantae; phylum Streptophyta; class Pinopsida; order Pinales; family Pinaceae; genus Picea; species Picea engelmannii. Next base: position 57,323 of record ML816210.1, on the reverse strand, counting down.
TTGACAATAACCTCCTTCATATTTTTAAAATTCATCCCGATTCACACAGAAATGCTCCTGGAAGTCAGCTGGTAAAAAAATATCAGTTCAACAGTCTAGAACCAAGTTTCCACAACACATTCCATAGTGCCACTTATATGTCTAATAACTCTCTAACCATAACACATTTTTCAAAACTGAGAGAGGTTTTTCTTTATTTGGTATGTGATGAACAAAATTTTCCTCCAGTTTTCAAAAATACCTTCCCATTTGTTCATAGTCCAAGTTTTAAGTTAGTCACTCAAAACTTGCAGAAGCATCCTTGCAAAATAACTCTGCACATTTCGTAGTGCCAATCCTGTATATGACTGTGTGCAATTCAGTAGCACCAAACTTCAAATAACCTCTATGAAATTAGTAGCGCCCGTCATAAAATTGAATTTGGTAGAACCACTATAATATAGCTTAGGATATTTGGTAGCCGTTTAGGTAGCAAAATGGCAGGACATGCTATATAGACGATTCCACAGTGCCATGGTGCTACATAATGTCTATGCTCTTTTGTATTATGAGACTAAATATGACTATTACCATCATCATTTTCATAATTCAAGAACATTATTTAAGAACCTTGAGATGATAGGTTAGAAGCTTTTATATGCCTGTATAGGTGGAAAAAACTTAAACATCCTTGATCTCTTAGTCTTGCAAAAACAGACCATTCTAAAAAATGGAGCTTATATCCCCCCAATCATTTCATCAACCTAGCACTCCTCCTTGTGGAAGGAGGGCTTCCTTCTAACACAACATCATGTTTTTCTTTTATAGTGACAGGATTATTCATTGTAGGTGTGCTTTTCTTCACTACTTGTTCCTCTCTCTCAATGGCAGCTTTAACCAGCACATTCAAACTCTTTTGGGCCACTTCATCCTTGAACTGTTGCAATTCTTCCTTGAGTTTTCTATTCTGAGATTGAAATCCTCTATTTAGTCTGTAGAGGTTATTTAGTTTCTTATGGAGAGGCAGACCTCTTCTAGCTGAAAATTATTGTCCTAACATAGGCTCCATGGGGGATAGAGACCTCCCTGTGAGACTCTAAGAAATCTTATAGTTTCAGTGCCTTATCCTAGGGATGCTCCCAACCTTTAACCTCTGCAACCTAGTTTGATATGTGACCTTCAAATGAAACCAAATGAAAATTGAAAACTGAAGCTGAAAAACACACGCTGAAAATCTAAAACTAAAACTAACAAAAATGTTGAAAGCGATGCTTGTCCAACAAGCTTATTTGACACACCTACTCTAATTATTGGTAAAATGAAGCATTCAAGTTACATGAAACAACCAGTGAAGCGATTTCATCATTTTTTCAATTGTTTGAAGCTTTGAAATGTGCTTCCTTAAGCACCAGAGATAATTCCTACTTAAAGGAACGTCAAAGAAACATTTAGCAATACACTTTCCATTGAATAAATCAGTGATCCTAAGCTCACTTACTACTTGCAAACGGGCTGCAAATGGATCCTAAAAAACATCATCAATACTTGCCCCTACGATATTGCTTTGTGTAAAAAGGAAAAGTATTGCATTAGGTCCTTCCTCCACCAATGTGCTTCGTTGTTGCATTTCTTTCTGATTTTCTGATTCATTCTCAAAACAACAAACTCTAATCTGATCACTGCTTTTGGGTGCATTAATGAAAAGCCTCATGCATGCTGGTTTCTCTAATTCATTTTCAATGCATATGGTCTTGGTCCACTCCTAGTCATGAGGTGTATTAGGAAAAAGGGTTAGGGATGGTTTTCTTTCTTTAATTTCAACCTCTCTCATCTTCTCACATGTCATTTGATCTTGGCTGCTTGATGAAATTGAGCTTGTGTCTTCAAGAGGAATAGGGGACTGGTAGGGTAGTTCATCACAATTAGAAGTTCTTGGGAAACTAAATTCTTCTATCTTATCTTATGATTGTGAGGGATACTAATAATAGCTTGGCTTATGGTCCCAATTTCTCAATTTTTCACCTTCCAAACTTAGATTATCATCTTTTTATTTTTTTTAGCAACAAAAATATGACATGAGGGCTGAAATAAGATATTGTTTCTTTGATGGAAAGGGTACTTCTCTGATATAATGTCTTCAATTGATTGTTCAGTTAAATCATTTTCATAATCATCATACAAAGGAGAATCAATCACCATTTGACTATTAATGGTTGAGAGACTTAATACAATAGCTAGGACAACTAGTTGTTCAGGGAAAACATCTTAATAGTCATCAAAACTTGGCAAATCATGGCACACTGGTTCATTAACAATAGGATGGATTACAACAACAACTAGTAATCTATGAATTCGATCATGATGAGCTGCAACACTATCATCATGATGAAATAACTCTGAACCTAAGATGATCTCTTGACTTAAAGAATTAAGAAATGGATGAGATAGGGAAATGATGGACTGTCCATATTGATCTTTGTCTTGGGGAACTAGCTTTTGACATGAATGATGCATATGTTCTTCAAATTTACGAAAAACATCATGAAACTCATCATCTAAGTCCTATTCATTCCAACCATCCCCTTCATCTTCCCTGCTAGAGGAATCACTTATTGAATCCTGAATATATGATGCATACCTCTCACAACAATTCTCAAAAAGTCTTTCTGCTAGATAAATTGTCTTGCAATGAGAATAAAAAACATTTTGAAAGTCCTTCAAAAAGAAAATACTAGAAGCAGGGAGTGCTTTATACCATTGCCTCGCATATCCTTCCAATGAATACATGAACATTTTCATCAATATATCTTCATGATGGATGTCAAGTTGTTGCATCAAAGCATGAAATTCTCAATAGGGTTGTCATTCTCACCTTCATAAAATCTGGGCAGCAGATCTTGACATTCATCAATTTGAGGCACAGGATGTGGATAACCATCTATGTCTGATAAATTGAGTGGGGCAAACATCCTGGACAGGATAGCCTCCATAGACATTTAATTTGTCTCATTCCAGTGGAGTTACCAATAGATTCTGAACAATGGAGTCACCATGGTGCATGTGCAGTCTTGAAGGTGTCCAACTTCAGTCACCATCTAAAGCTGGAGCTGTGCAATGTCATTCTTCTCAGGGAGATTTTCAATCTGCTCAAATCTGTCCCCGACAATGGTGCCAAAAATGTTATCACTCCAAGATTCACTCCTAGACTGCAAATGAGAGTAATCTTGGTAACATAGAAATAAAAAGACTTGATTGGTTTTTTGGATCAAGAAAAAGAAAACAAGGAAGGGAAATGATAGTAAGCTACTATAAATCAATGATGGACCATTGGGATATATAGTCAAGCAAAAACCCTGCTCATTAAATGCAATCAATCTGCATATCAAATAAAGGTTTATTAAATAGAGGGAAAAAAAGATAACACAAAGAAGAACATCCATAAATCAGATATCCTCTCCGCATAAATGAATTCAAGGTACTTGAATGTAAACAATGACTAATAGGCAAGATACATCAAATCCTTGGACGCTCAAGAATCCATTAATAAAAGGAAACCATGATCCTCAAGGTGTACAATTTATTCAATTAATAATAAAAATGGAAAAGAAAACAAGAGATACAATCTGATAACACATATATCATGAACCTTCAATAACAAAAATGTTTACAAAAAAAAAATCCCCCGAGGGTTACAATGATCACAGGCAAAGTGCCTCCTACAACTTCCTCATCTCTCTTGGCTCATGAATCCAACCCCCCTACCCTCTTGTAAAATGAATATATAGCCATATATGTCCTTTCCAGCTCACCCATTCGAACTCCAATCCCTTTCCCAAAATAGAAACAACCACAAACATAAAATGACACGTTTTAACTGATTTCATGTTTTTCAGGAGGCGGAATTCTGAAAAATAGGTTTTAAAACGCTGCTTGTAATTCTCAAACCATAATAGATGTTTAAAATATGAGAATGGTTTTTGTAGATAATATTGTTATAAATAAAAACCTCTCTCGGTTTATTTAATTTCATCTCCAGCTGGCCGGAATAGGTGTCACCAAAACATGTCTCAAACAGGAAATCACGAAAATGGAAAACATAGGGCTCAAAGATTCTTTTGAATATCCCAATCCATTACACCTGTGTGAAAAATGAAAGAGGTTAGTGTTCATGGGTTTGTTCTTGACAATAATTTCCTTCGTATTTTTAAAATTCATCATGGTTCACTCGGAAATTCTCCTGGAAGTCAACTGGTAAAAAAATATCAGTTCAACAGTCTAGAACAAAGTTCCCGCAACACATTCCGTAGCACCACTTCTATGTCTAATAACTCTCTAACCATAACACATTTTGAAAAAATGAGATATTTTTTTGTTATTTGGTATGTGATGAACAAAACCTCCTCCAGTTGTCAAAAATACCTTCCCATTTGTTCTTATTCCAAGTTTTAATTTAGTGACTCAAAACTTGCAGAAGCGCCCTTGCAAAATAACTTTTCACATCTCGTAGCGTCGATCGTGTACATCATTGTGTGAAATTTGGTAGTGCTACACTTCAAACAACCTATGCGGAATTAGTAGTGCCTGTCATCAAAGTGAATTTGGTAGCACCACTGTAAAATAGCTTAGGATATTTGGTATCCCTTTAGGTAGCAAAATGGTAGGTCATGCTATATAGACGATTCCGCAACGCCATGGCGCTACGGAATGTATGTTCTCTTCTGTATGATGAGACTAATCAAGAACCTTGAGATGATATGTTATAAGCCTGTATATTCCTGTATAGGTGGAGAAAAATTAAACATCCTTGATCACTTACTCTTGCAAAAATAGACCATTCTAAAGAAATGGAGCTTATATCCCCCCAATCATTTCATCAACCTAGCACTCCTCCTTGTGGAAGGAGGGATTACTTTGAACACAACAACATGTTTTTCTTTTGTAGTGATAGGATTCTTGACTGTAGGTGTGATTTTATTGACCACTTGTTCCTCTCTCTCAATGGCAGCTTCAACCAGGACATTCAAATTCCTCTGGGCCACTTCATCCTTGAATTTTTGCAATTCTTCCTTGAGTTTTCTATTCTGAGATTGAAAGCATATGTTCAGACTATAGAGGTTATTTGGTTTCTTATGGAGAGTCAGGCCTCTTCTAGCTACAAATTCTTGTGCTAACATGCTGAAAGACTTTGAAGAGAGTTTATTCTTTTTCACAACTAATGGCTCGCATTCGAAACATTATGTTGAGTCTGGATGGTTGTTTCATTTTCTGAATCAATGTTTCATGTAAATATCATATTTTAGTTGTAAAATCGTTTTATTTTATTCATCTTATTTTCATTAGTATTGTGCTTCACTTTCTAGTTTTTCTTAAGGTTTGAATGCAACTTTATTTTTTAGTTTGACTCTAGATTTATTTTTCTGTTGCTTTACATTCATCTTGTTGAATTTTTTTTTCAACCTAATTTGAATAAGTCATGTACAACCATAGTTTTTCCTTTTTTTGCAGAATTCTGCTTAAGTACCGATAAGTAGTTGAAACATAAAGAATGATAATCACCTGCAATCTGCATCCTTGTATCATGTAACACCTTTGACCACTTTTATTAATCTTAAGTGCTAAAGCTTCCCTTCTTTCATCTTCCCCTTCTTCCCTCCACCATCCCTATCTGAAAGAGCATACCAGAGAAAAAA
>ML816210.1:22361-44925 GCA_009831015.1 Picea engelmannii | reverse complement strand
AAAAAGGGAGAGGGGTGCTACCGGTAGCACCATTTTTAAAAACGGAGTAAAAAATTGGACCCCCAAAAAATGAGAACTTTGTAGAGTTCTCGTTAAGTTGGTAACTATGTTACCAACGTTTTGTTTGTTTCTTATTTCATTACTTATGGTAGTCATAAGTCATATTGAGAACCCTTGTTGACCTGGTTGCTGCTATTGTTATAGTATGGGTCATATACAAAAATAAAAAATGAAAAGGGAAAATGACAACATTGTCTCTGTGAATTGTGCATAAAATTGTAATGAAGGTTGCACCAGAGTCTGAAATCATTTTGAAGTGACCCATTGGGCTTCACAGTAATAATGGTTGCGCTCTGATTGTGTTTATTGTTGGTATAAGAGAAACAAGGGTTTGAACCCCTGTCATTTTGTTGCATGCATGCAAGCTGTGACACCTCTGCCATGGTTGAATGTTACTCAAACTATTGGTTCAAATCTTTAGACAAAGGCTTGCCAACAGGATTTTGGGTTGACTTGTTCTTCATTTTTATGGTGAAAATTGATGCACTAAAAACACTTGCTTGTCCTGTAATTAGATTTCATCACTTACGGTCACAACATATGCATGTCACTGTGATGATTAGTCGATATATTTGGTTTGTTATGCATTTCCATCATCTCTTTTGTGAATAGAATGCCCAATTCGATTTTGGATATGATTGGATATCATTGTTTGAAAACTTAGTTCATGTTGTGGATCATATGTGCATTCAAATGATGGTCGATGGTGATGAATTTCATCGTTTAATAGGAAGATAGAGATAATGTTTTGATTGGTTATGGTTTGAATTATAATTTCAATGTCTTTGTTGGTATTTCAAGCACTGTTCTCATGAAGTCATGCATTTTTTGGTTTTTGATTATGGTTTTTGAGGAAATAATATGTAATGATTGGATTGAAGGCAGGATATGGTGTTATGATGAAATTGACACATAGGTTTTGATCAATTTGTAAATAATAAATTATGCATGGAACATGACTATGAATAAGTAATAGTGAATATTTTGTGATGTAATGATGGAATTGCTATGATACATTCTTCAAACTGTGATTTTAAATGGATAATTTGGTTATGATATGGAATATTAGTAAAGTGTATACTTAACTTTTATTTTTTGAACACTATGGTTGTATGTTGATTATAACTCTATGTATTGGAACTACAAGAAATGAATGGTAAAGTGAAATGATTATGGAAGCAATTGTAGTAAAAATCATGTCCATTCTTGCATATTCCCATCATACTTACCATATTTCGTCCATTACAGGTCCTTTTCATTGTCCCAAGTACATGTTTCATCTCATGCTTTAATTATAATTGTATGAAGCATTTCATAACAGAATTAGATAAGTCAAGAAGAAAGTGTTCAATTTGTTTGGACTCTGCTTTGTTTCATGCCCAAAGATGTTGATGAGATGTGATGAATATGATCATAATGTTTTGGTAGAACTAGTCATGGTAAATGAACAGTCCCTGTTGCATATCCCTATCATACTTACCATCTTTCACTCATTACAAACCTGATCATAGTTTCCCAAGATCCCTTCTAAACCCATGTTCTAAGTGATTACTAGTTCTAGGATATGGAATGCACAATGATTTCTTGCATATGTATTTTTATGTATAGAGCTAGGTTTAAATTATTATTTTTCAAAAAATTTAGATTATTGATTAGTCATGCTCTGGTTTTGATGTGTGCAAACGTGTGAGAGCGTGAGCTTTTTCAGCAGGGGAAGTCACAACAGAAAGGGTAATAACAGAGGTAGAGGATTGGGCCCCTGACAAAGGGATAACAAAAGGCTTAGGTTCTCTATACATTTTGATGTAGATTCAGAAGAGTTTAATCAGTTGTTTTAGAAAACTTTCCTCAACTTGGATGGTCAACAAGCTTAGAGGCCTCCACCTATCCATGAGAATCCTCACCTGAGCATTGGTATACCTATCCCAGATCATAATTTTTCTCCTTTAATTGTGCCAAAACAAGATGGCTGGAAACAAATTGTACACCCTCGTCCTATACATTCACAAGGTTGGACAAACATTGACCACGCCCAACAACCTCCTTTCCATACTTGGCCTACCGGTTAATTGCCACCACCACCTCCTCTACACCCAAACTTACAACCTCAATCCCAAGTTTCACATGCCCATAATAAAGCCAACATCATTGAGTATGAAGGAAAACTTGAGGAAGAGAGAGTAGCAACAACCAAGTCAAAATCATCACATGAGTCTTATCATTCAGTCAATTCCCACATGTAGGAGAATGATATGAAATCTGTGAAGGAAGATTCATCAATTCAGAAGAATGAAGGGGCTGAGAGAATTCATAGCAAGAGAGGGGAAACCTCTCACAATAAATATGGTTTTCATGATCAGTTTGGTTTATTTTGGCACCTGTACATGGAATTATTTGCACTTTATTTTGGATAGCTTCATGTTTTACAACATATCATTTTTGGGACAACTCATATATATTTTTGACAACTCATATTTTGACAGTTCTATTTTGGACAACCTTGTATATTTTATGCCTCATGTTTGGACAAATTTATAAGATGAGATTTTGATTAATTGAATGAATTCCACATGGAGTGACAAGGGGACTCCTATGAATATTCCATCTTATGCATGATAATGACATGGATTGTATGATGTGGCAAGTGAGGTGCCATGCATATAAGGTGGAAGATACAAGGATGAAATGGATTATTAATTAATTAAAGTCAATTAGGGGGTCCCCACTTATTAGTTTTATTTTGTACCCTTATCATATCATTATTACCATTATTTACTAATTTACTTGACAACTCTCCTATTAACTAACTAATTGTTAGTTAATGAGTTAACTAAACTTGGTTGACTGGTTCAACTACCTTGGAGATATTAAATAGAGTAAACTGAACAAAGTAAGGAAGGGAGAGAACACATTTATTTGATAAGGTTTTCTCTTACTTCTAAGGGATATTTCATTACTACTTCATTCATCTTCAATTTCTTGTGACAACAAGGTCTGTCGAAAGTGATGAAAATATAGGACCAAGGAGCATTGAATTCTGATACGATTCCAGGTTGATTGTCTGTTTTATAGTATGCACAATTCTTTTGGTTTCTGGATTAATTTATCAATGCTAATTAGGATTCTTGTGCATAGTCATAAGAGAGTGCAAGTTGTGGTTGTTGGCTTATCTTTACATCATTCTTGGTATAATTTGAAGGCACTAGTGGCCTATGTGTGTGTTACACTAGGATTCTAGAATTTCATTTGGTCCATACTCTGAAAGTATGTGAAGTGTATTGGATGTTACATAATGAATGAATAAAATCATTGATGGTTTTGAAACTCATCTTGGTCCATCTTGTTTCTATCAAATTATGTGATTTTTTTTCTTGTTCAAAAAATTTATTTTAAAAAATCAAATTTCTTTATTTCAATTTGCATTATGATAAATAAGAAAACAACAATTGGTCCTTAAGTTTAATAGCTTGAAGGTTAATTGAATCATCAATAAGGCTATAAATTAGGGTAACAATCCCACCTATCTTGTCCTAGCCAGGAAAGATTTGAAAAAATGTTGTGAGGAGAGTTTCCATCTATTTTCCTCAACATAGTGTAATTTTTGAAGAGGAGGTTGATTTTCAAGAACACTTTTTTGGGTGTCTTTGGGAAGTGTATTCATGTGGGCCTTGGCCAAACAAACTTGCAGGATCTTATAGAAGTCTATTATGCTGCTTGGTTTGGATTTTGTGCCCCCATACCAAATTGGCCACATTTCCTTGAATGGCTTGAGGAGGAAAGATGAAACTCATGATAAAACTCAAACCAAGACTCGAATAGATGAATCGTTACTTGCACTGGATCCAGAGCATCCAGTTTCATTTAGTGAGGCCCCTTCCACAATCATTATGTCGACCAGAAAATAGTTTGTTGGATTATCTCTGGAACTAGGGTTTTTCTCAATGAGACATAGTGCAATTTTTTAAGAGGAGGTCGATTTTAAAGAACATTGTGTCGGGTGTTTTTGGGTAGTGTAGTTGCACGGACCTTGGCCAAACAGACTTTCGATAGATTACAAAACTTCATTATGCTGCTCGGTTCGGATTTTCTTCCCCTAAACCAAATTGGCCACATATCACTTAATGGATTGAGGAGGCAAGATGCAAATTGCGATAAAACTCAAACCGAAACTCGTATGGGTGAATCATTGGGGGAATTTGATCTAGAGCACTGGGTTTTGATTAGTGGGGCCCCTACACTATCACTCCATCGGTCAGAAAACTATTTTTTAGAGTATCTATGACACTCTAGTTTTTTTCTCAATGAGGCATAGTGAAAGTTCTAAAGAGGAGGTCGATTTTCAAGAACACTGTGTCAATCGTTTTTGTCTAGTGTAGTCATGTGTGCCTTGGAAAAACAAAATTTTCGGAGCTTACAAAACTCTGTTATGCTTCTTGGTTTGTGTTTTATGCCCCCAGACCAAATTGGCCACATGTCGCTAAATGGATTGAGGAGGCGAGTTGCAACTCACGATAAAACTCAAAGAAGAGAGATCATAAGGCATGTCAATGTTTTTATTCATTTCCTTGTTCCGGGTATGGATTAAAATATCACTATATGGTTGAGTGTTAGAGGAAGCAGTTCACCACCAAATATTGTGAGATTCAACTACATAACCAAGTTGTATATTCATGTATCATGTGGCTACAAACTAGTGCTACCTATGGATACACAACCACCCAAGTTCTAGGGTCTAAAAATAAGAATGTAGATAATAGAAGTAAAACTAGATGATTGTAATACGTATAACTCTATCTCATTAATTGAACTCTCTCTATGAGAAAAATAATGGATTTAATATAAATACAATGAGTTTGTTTTTTTGGAATAGTTAAACATTAACAAAGTTACACATGCCACAAATCACTCCATAAAGCAAGGGAAATAAATTCATGCAAAGATAAGTAAGCTTAAATTGTTGCATGTGCATGAAATCATTGAAATAAGTTGCAAGAAGTGTGTGTAAAAATAAATTGTGCATGCACCATATGCACCAACAACCCCCCATAAATGCAACTTAGGTGGGCTTGTGGTGGCGATGAAAAGATAAAGATATGGGTTTCAACAAATATGAATCCATTTTATATACCCATGTACAAAATGATCCCCTCAAGAAGTGAGGATGGGGAAAACATAATGGGAACCCCCCGCTCCCAAAGAGAATAGAAAGATAAGACTAAATACCCCACTCTAAAGAAGAAGCTTCTTGCACCCCCAAGAATCCACAATGAAGATGGGTCATGTTAAAAAATCCCAGGTGTCATGAGGGTAACTTGAAGAGCGCTCCTAAAAACAAACATTTCTCACAATGATTAGTTGACTAGTGTCGGTATTGAGAAGTCAATAACCCTTAACACCATCTGGATACACAACAAAAATGTAAGGTTGGATTTTTGGATACATATCCTCACATCTCTCTATATGAATGTGAACCCATTCTTGAGTATCTAACAATCTGAATTTTTTTATGGTGAGTTTTCGACTACTACATGCTTTGAAAGGAGTAACACCTATACCCATGCTAAACTTACTAAGCTATTGAAAATAATGTTAATTGATATGGGAAAATTGCTCATGCCACAATATGCACACCTCATTAGAATGAGTGAGAATAATAGTAGAAGGATTCTTGGAAGATCTATGCATCCTTTAAGAGGGAGCTTTAAAATTGGAGTTTTAATGAATCATACAAAATGAATTTCTTGTAAGATATGTGCATAATACAAAATGAATTTGAGGGTTATCATATGGCGTTTTTTACCTTCCCCTTTCCATAATTATTCATCACTTCACCTATTGTTGACTTGGGGAATTAGGAAATACTTTTTTCCTAGGACTTGTCACATGTCTAAGGGTTAATGTTGTCCCCCCTTGGTAAAAATTAGGAAAACATTAAAACTAACCCTATTGTTATGTTGTGTTAAGAGAAATCACTAAGTGTACGCCACCTAATGGCTTGCAAGGAAGTTGGACCCACCACTCCAAGTGGTAACCTTGCATCAGGATCTATGTAACATGCCTCGAGATCCATGATGTTTCCTTGGGATTTGTGTACTACATTGGGATACATGTCACTTCTTTGGGATCTATGACAATGCATTAGGCTATAACAAGGATACCACATCATCACAATTGTCACATGGACCACTCAAATATGCTCTCCTTGCATAGTTGGACACCTTCATGAATGATTATTCCCTCCTAGACCACATGTGGGAGGATTGTTGAGACATTTGAGGGTTTATAGGAGGTGGATACACATGGTCATAGGTTGTTACGATGGTTATAGGATGATCTGGCATTAACCACATTGATTTATTTGATGAGTTCCATAGTGAAGGAGCCACACGTGCTATACTACATTGGATACTTGTCTTGGATGAGCCACGTGTGTTATGACATAATGCATATGGAGTTAGTTACATCTTGAGATGACCATGTCCTTTATTCTATGGGTTAGCTGGGGGAGCACTCTATGTCTATGGGCCCATCTTTGACCACTTATTCACATTTCTTATGGATGCTGGCTACTTTTGAGCAGGGAACACTTGATCTATCCCCTCTAGCTCACATATGTGACTATTATTTACACATTTGACCCCTTTTGAGGGGGCACTCATGTATTGGAGTATTGTGAGGGACGTTTGGTCCCACTTATTGTATTTTTCTCATGGTTTTGACTTGGGCTAATTGTTTTTTTCCATAGTTTGAGCTAGCACATTTTATTACACCTTGTATTGAGAAGGCTCCTTAGCTATAAAAGGAGGATGCCCCTCTCATTTTCATTTGTTGGAGATTATTGATAAAACTCGCCTACAAAGTTCTTGTGTATCTATATTTTTTCTAAGTGATTGTTCTAAGATATTTTTCAAGGGTTAGATAGAATATTTTTTAGGTTTGTTGAAGGAAAAAGATACTACAAGGCCAAAGAAGTGCACCTTTCTCCACTTGAAAGGGAAATCAAGGTATAGTCAAGTTTCTTTCTTTATTCCCTATGAGAATTGCCTTATTTCCTTTGCATTGAGGTAAGATGTCCTAGGGATATTCCTTCTTACATTAGCCAATCCTTAAGATCACCTTAGTAGTACATGGATATGATTCCTAGAGGACCAATCCCCCCATTCACTCTCTGAGAAGTCTATTAGCCATAGCCAATCCCTGAGAGGAAATCTTCTTAGGTTCCTTTCAACATTGACTCATCTTCAAACCCCAAGCTTCACCTAGAGTTTGTGTAGTGACCCCATAACGATTTCTTGGAATTGGTCTATCCTTTTATTCAACCAAAAAAACAAAAATCATCTCTTTTTCTTTTTGTTTGATTCACAATCTATGGCTTAAAATTTTGATTGACTTCATGTTAGATTGCTATATCTAAGTGGGGCCTTGTTTGTTAAATATTTTCTTACTTGGATCTACCTCATGCTAACTTATTTAAAGGATTTTGGATCTTGTTTAAAGGTTGATTATATTCAGATTTGATCCTCTTTGACAAGTAAACTCCAGAAGTGATTAACCTTATAGATTGATAATTGTCTAAATGCACCATTTATTTTTAGTTTCAATCATTATTGACTTGCTAAATCACCCCTTGACTGAATCAACACACTAAAGGGTGCAACGACCTAGTAGATAAGCCAACGACCATTGGATTACTGAGAGGGGGGTGAATTAGTAATATTGCAATTTAATCCTTTTTCACCATAAAATGCAAGTGTTATGTCAATGTAGAATTATCATCCAATAGTTGCAGAGTAAATAAACAATGAACAAATGAGCAATCACAGACATACACAATACACCCGTGTTTTACGTGGAAACCAAAGCGGGAGAAAACCACATAATTCTTTTTCTTATATGTCTTTAAGAATTACATTCATTGGAAGCACCAATTTCCTTTATTTTCCAGCTGCAACTGGAAGGAGGCTCCAACCCCCTAGTTTCTCAAGCTACAACCTGAGGGAAGCTCCAACACCCCAATTCTATGGCTACAACTAGAAGGAGGCTACAACCCCCTATGTTCTCCGACTATAATCGGAAGGTGGCTACAACCACATGTCCTTGCCCCGCCCAACCGCCCTGAAGTATAAGTAGAATGATGGAACCACTATCACACTATCACTGTGAGATATACTGTTTTCAACCTATACCAATCAACTTGCACGAAAAAACCTATACCAATAACCTGAGCCATGCATCAACCATGCATCAACCTGTAATCAACATGTACCATAAACAAGTGCATCAACCATGCACCAACCTATACCAAACAACCTATAATCAACATGTACCATAAACAAGTGCATCAACCATGCACCAACTTGTAACTCAACCTGTGCCATCAATGAGTGCATCAAACATACACCAAACTTGTATGAATAACCTGTCACAACAACCTTAGAAAGCATCATCAAAAGAATTTATCCTCCCTTGAATTTCAACCTTCTTTACTTCACCTTCCCTCTGAAATTCAGCTTAGATATCCTTTGGTTACCTCAGTCACCTGTAGATATTAAATATGCTCAAGTGTGATTAAAATGAGAGAGCATTGCCTCTTATTTATACTTTCATGTAGCTTCCTCAAGGGGTTACCTTTTAACCATGTTAAACCACTTTCCTTATTTTAGGGTTAACCTACTTCTAACCACTTGTAACTTAGTAATTTCTCCATTAACTTTATTATTTAAATAATTTATTTTGTATTAACTTTGACTTATATTACACTCATCACTTCACTTTATTATTTACCTTCTAAAATCTCTTAAACCACTTTGACTACTTTGACCTTTTGGGGCTTCTAGATGACTCATGAGGGTTCTCCAACTTTACATGGCCATAAATCTCTAACCGTGAGGAGTTATGTGACGTTTCACATACCACCAAAAATGGCATGACATGTACTATCCATATAGAATATTCTTACCTGCAAATATATCAAAACTTATACCATTATCCATCAAACAAACTTGGGTCCATTACCCAAACCTTTCTCCAACTTCACATGGTCATAACTCTCTAACCGTGAGGAGTTATGTGACGTTCCACATACCACCAAAAATGGCATGAAATGTACTACCCATATAGAATAGTATTACCTTAATATATATCAAAACTCATACCATTATACATCAAACAAAATTGGGTCCATTACCCAAACCTTTGTACTATTAGAATTCGATACCAGACTTTCTCCAAGGGTTGACATCAATCACTAAGGGTTGAAATCAATCTACAATATCACTCTCCAATGGTTGAAATCAATGAAAACCAACAATCCATACCAACTTTCCATCAAACTAAGCCAACTGTCTAATAACGACTTGTCATTTTTGGACACTAAATCTTGCTATTAAATATAAATGTCCTGTGTTTTTAGGTTATTGTTTAGACTTAAGTTCTTTTTCATGGTGGTCTCAAGTGATATGTGGTATAACAACTCTCTTACTATCACCTAAAACAAACTTGAATGAATGTACATCACTTATATCATATTTCTAGCACTCCTGATAAGAGTTTGTTGTTTACACAAGGATAATTTTAGACTTGTCATTTTTGCTAAGTTTTATCTCTCTTATTATATTAAACATCTCTAAAGGAAAACCAATGCTAAAAAAACATCCCAAAGACCTAATTAATTGTGCCATCGTCTCACTAAAATATTTGTTTTGAGGGTTTAGGAACTGGACAATAAATATGTGGTATTATTTCTCATTGTCTATCCTTTCCTAAAACAAAACATGGAAGGAACACATCAGTCATTTGGGACAAGTATTATCTCTTATAGAAAAAAATAATTCTATGCAAAAATCTCAAAATGTGCATTTGGCAAGGAGGAATTAGAGTATCTCAGTCACATCATATCCAAAAATGGAGTCAAGGTAGACCCAAAGAAAATAAAAGAAATTAAAAAATGGCCTAGGCCAAAAGGTATATCTAAGTTAAGAGGATTTCTAGGCTTGGCATGATACTATCGAAGATTCATCAAAAAATATGCTCATATAAATTCCCCACTAACAAATCTCGTAAAGAAAAACTCCTTTCAATGGAATGAATAATCTGAAAAGTTCTTTGAAAATTTAAAGAAAATTATGTCCACAACCCCCGTGTTAGCTACACCTGACTTTTTGAAACCCTTTATAATCGAATGTGATGCCTTAGGTTTTGGGATCGAACTAGTATTGATGGAATATGGACACCCAATATAATTTGAAAGAAGGAAACTAAACAAAAAGGAATGCTTATAGTCTACATACAACAAAGAAATGATTTCCATCATGCATGCATTAACAAAGCGACAAAAATATCTCTTTGGAAGAAAATTCTTGATACAAACAGATCATAATAGTCTATGTGACACCCTGTTTCCCCCAGTTTGTAAATATAACTATAAATGGCCAAAAGACTATGGCAAACCTTATATGTGTGAATATTCATTCGATGGACCTTTGTTTGAAAGGTAAACGAATGTGAACCTAATTATTTACTAAGAAAATGGACAGTGTGGCATGACTAATGGAAGGGGGGTGTACTTAGAAAGACCACAAATGCTATACAAAGAAAGGGTGAAGGGGACCAGGAATGGTTGCGTTAACCTTCACCAAACCAATTCTTGCTGGATTTAATTTCTCAGGACCAGAACCGTCCTCTGACCCATAAATGAATTACAGTCAGGCTGGTGGGTGGGAATACCTCCTCAAGAGTTAATGAGGGATGGGGTTTGTAAGAAGTCATCCGTAAGGCTTCCAGACTTGACCGCTGACTAGGAATTCGGGCCACACGTGAGCCTACTGAAAGAGGTGAGGAGGGAAGGCGTGGTGGGCAGAGAGACTAGAAATGAATCTCAAGGATTCAAGGAATAATGGAAAACTAAGCATTCTGGACACAGGAAATGGCAGAGAAGGTTATGATACAAGCTGATAAACGAGGATAGTCCTCCTTGCTTTGTATCTTGTAAACCATTTCCAGGATCTTGCGGGAAGAGGAGAGTAACCTTTGTCTCTATTGCAGTTGAGCGAGAAGAAAATTTTGTGTTGCAGTGCATCGTGGCCTAGCTCGAGGGTGTCTAGTGGTAAATCCATTTGGAGTGACTCAGCCTACGGTTGGGTGAAAATGGGCACCCCTTCCAGTAGTCACTTCACATTGTCTGATTCTAATAAGTCTTTTCTCGACTTTAAATTGTTGAGTTAGAATGATGAATGATTTCTTGGAATTACACACACACACATATATGAACATCTTTGTGTGAAATGGATATGTTATGCGTATTCTTCCATCTCCTTGGGAACTCACACTTCCCACTAATAAACTGTATGCCCAGCTTCACTTCGGAGGGCTTCCTGGGAATAAGTCATAAAAAGGGTCGAGATAGGAAACAAATCGTGTAGATTTGAAACCACCCGTTTGAAGAGAATACTTTCCCCTAACCCCCATTGCCGTGTGAATTTCAAAACCCACATCCCTCACCCGTTCGGGATGAGAACTCAGGAAAATAGTGATATGAAAATACCGAAAGGGAAAGGTTTTCCTTGTCCAAAGGATGGACATAAAATATCCATCCGAAAGGAACCAAGGGTTGTCATGGTTGTTGGCTATAGGGAAAATCGCGGGAGTTAACCCTTCTAGCCCCTCGAATCCACAAGTTCAGAGTTCATGTATCGGGAGGACTATGGGTTGGTGCGACCAAAACTTCTAAAACCCAATGTTGCGAAGTAACGTGGGCCGTTGATATATGGATACTTCGAGACCCACCTTGTTCGTTGGATCTACGAGTTCGGAGTTCGTGCATAGGGAGAGAAAAAATCCCATTCGTTGGATCTATGCGCGAAGGACCATAGCTGTGAGATCTAGACAAAAGTGCATGAGGAATAACCCTTTGAAAGTGCACAGGGGAGTGGAATTTTGAGAAATCCCGAAGTTCCGAAGTTAATCGGAATCATTCATTATCCGAGGACAGGTGGCAGCAGATCCAGAAGTTCGAGGATTCAGACCTCGAAATATTTTCAAGAGTCGTAACAATCCTAGTCGTTCATCGATAAGGGGCACGTGGCGAGAGACCTCGCTGACTCACAACTCGAAGAGTCAGAGATA
Organism: Picea engelmannii; assembly: GCA_009831015.1. Lineage (NCBI taxonomy): Eukaryota > Viridiplantae > Streptophyta > Pinopsida > Pinales > Pinaceae > Picea > Picea engelmannii. Next base: position 32,742 of record ML816210.1, on the reverse strand, counting down.
GGAGTCATGAGAACTCGCAAAGTCTAAGTTTGTGATTTGATCGCTACCGTTGATCAAAGGTTGGGTGTGGACCGTTGATTGTCCAAGGAGATATCGGGGATCGGGAGAAGGGAGGTGAGCAGCCCTCCAGCTTCACAAAATGCGAAGTCCTTATTTGCGAAGAGTTGATATAAGCCGTTGGTTCACAGGAGATTGTGGACCGTTGATCTGACATCGGGAGTTCGGATTTTGGGATTCCGAGAAAAGAAGGCGAACTAATTTCCACCTTCTCAATATGCGAAGTCCCGAAGCACTTGAGGCTTGGGCCCTGAGTCATAACAAGGGGTCACATGGATAGAGGTCAAGGAATAGAGTTAGCGTTGGGCTAGGCTCTGAGTTCAAGAGTTCGAGAGTCGGGTGAGTCAAGGTTGGTTCGTATGTGAATACCTGACAATAGTAGTCACGAAGCACCTTTTAGTTAGGCTTGTGGTCACGAGGCTTTACACTATAGAAGCTCTAGAACAAAATTTTAGAGGCTTTACACTATAGAAGCTCCAGAACAAGGGTGGGTGTGTTACAAATTGGTATCAGAGCATGGTTACAACACTTGGACTGTTTGGGCTCATGGACGAGTTGCGTAAAGACTAGATTAAGGGGTTTAAAGGGAAATATCTTACCTTACTCCCTTCCTAAAAATTCTGGTTAAGCCCTTATTATAGAAAAGAATGACAACTTACTATTGTGTCTGTATGTATGTAAGGAATGTGAATTATGTGTTGGTTATGAACTAATATAATGGTAGCTAACAACAAGTGTTGTGTCTGCACTCAAGCGGTCGATCAACCGCGGGAAACTGCAATCATATAGAATGGTGACATGCCACGAAGTGGGGGATGGCTCTCACAATAGAGATGAAGAGTCTGACGAGAGGAGGGCGGTAGAGACCCCTCCAGATCTGGCTGAGACTGTGAGGAGTCTCATGGCCGAATTATTGATCCAGAATTGGATCCAGGAGCTTGATGGGGCTCAGAAAGGCCTAAAAATCAAAGTTGTTGAATGCTCAATAAAATAATATGATCACAAAGTGCCCATCATAAGCTTTCCGACGGTGCAAACGGATCGAAAGACAAAAGTTGTATGAGAAAGTTATGGTGGTTGAATATTTTGGTCTTCTCCAACAAAAGTCAAAGAATCAATGGCAACATGACATGTGGCAAGTGATGTGATCGCATATGACTGGAAATGACGTGGTTAAATTATAAACCCACCAAACCATAAGTTAAGCCATTTTAAAAGAATTGAATCACCCATGTAAAATACTTTAAAACATTCAAGTGGTTTTAAAGTGGATTGGTTTAAAATATGATATGGTTTATTTTTTTTTAAATAAAACCCATATTCCAAAGTTTTATAAACCACATATCATGTGATTCAAATTCCAAATAATTCGTGTCAAATCAAAGTTTAAAGGCCACAAAATAGTGTAATATATATGGTTTTTATAACCATATAATATGTTCCCATTTCATAGTTGATGCCACGATGTTATATATGGTTGTTCAACCATATAAAAAGGCACTATATTATATATTAAGGCCATATCACTATATTGTGGGCGCTTTATAGTACATGCCACAAATTTATGGTAAAGGTGGATCGAAAATCTTATAAGAAGGTTAATTTAACAATTGCTATCATATATTTTAGCCACAAACCATATATACGTGTGGTTGTAATATGTGCGCGTCATATATTTTGGCATAAAACTTTGGATAATGGTTATTTTAGCCATTTCATGCCATAAATTATGGTATATTTTGTAGATTTCAAGCGAAGAAATCGTGGGTTGTTGGGATTCGATCCCACAACCTCATATTATTTAACCAAAAGACTTACCACTGCACTAGGGGGTCGAATTGATGCAAGTTAAAGCAGAACAATGTTATTTATGCAAAGAAAGCCAACAAATTAGGAGAACTTTGGAGGCCATTTCCAGAGGCTATACTTATCCTTTTTCAATGCCGTCAATTGCCTTGGATTTCTGAGGTCGAGTAGAACACAGTGAGATCAGTATGAAGTCCATTTGATGTACTTTTGATGTACTTTGCAAGCATTGAAGAATAAATAAAGAAGCATCCCCCACAAAGACAAAGGCCCGGAGACATAGACAACGTTGTGCCGAACTCCGTTATCAATTCTCGTGTTATGGTTTGCTGTCTATTATTTCATTTCAGATCTGCATATGTGTATATGGCTGTCATAATTCCTCTCTTTTCCTCATTCTTTCATGAAGTTTCTCAAATGGTTAATTAACACATGCAAAATTAAAACTCAACCATAGTCATTAAAAGATCCTACGGATCAATTATAGAGCTACAAGGCCGATAATGAGAGATTGATAAAAGAAAAAGAGAGGCAAACGAAAATCAATGTAGTGTTGCTGCAGAGTTTATCCGACATATAAAGACAACTACAACATGGACCTGACACTATTCATGTGGACCGACGTTAGAAAAAGAGGAGTCGAAGTCCACCTGAGATATGGAAATGTGGCCCTTTAAGTGGTCACACTGGGAGGAGTACCTCAAGAAAGGTCCAACCTGGAGACAAGAGACAAGTGTCAGACGAATCCTCTAGAAAGGAAACTGGTGAATCATAGGGATCTTCTAGTAGTAGAATCATTTTACATTCTCAAAGAAAACGAAAGAAACAAAAGCATTCCAAAAATCATAATCTCGAAGAATTCAGGAAGGCCAAACCACCCTCTTTCGATAGCAATATTAAGAAAGGAGAGGAGGCGGAGGCTTGGCTGCTTGGACTAAATAAGTATTTCAGAGTCCATGACTTCTCTGAAAACTTGAAGGCCTGAGTAGCCACTTTCAACCTGAATGGAAAGGATTCCATTTGGTGGGAAGAAATTAAGAATGTAAAAGGGATTCATGAAGAGGACCTATCTTGGGAACAATTTGAGAAATACTTCAGGAAGAAGTATATGTTGGAAAAATATTTCGACGAGAAGACTAAAGAATTCTATGAACTAACGCTGAGACAACTCACCATAGAGGAATATGTCAGCAAATTACTTGAGTTGTTGAGGTATGTACCCTACATAAAAGCGGAAAAGGAAAAGGTGCAATGATTTATCAGTGGGATACCTAAGGACTATCAAAACAAAATTTAGTTTGACAAGCCAAAGACCCTAGAAGGCACTATATGAAAGGAAAGATATTGTTATGAACAACTTGGGATTCAGACAGAACCTTGTGAAGGATGGAATAAGAAGAATAGTTCGGGGTTCCAAAAGAATGGGTTTCAACCCACAAGATTTAAAAACTATAAGAAGGATTCAAGGATGATCTTTCCTACCCGAAGTGTATGCCAGTAGAATTTCCCCTCCCAGAGCAGAAATAAACCTTTTGGATCAACCCCATGAAAGACTGATAACCCAAAGAAAGAACCCTTGAAATGTTGGGGTTGTGGAGAAGAACATATACTGAGGAACTTTCTGCACAGACAACAGAACAATAGGAGAATTTAAAACGTCGAAGAAACTACCACCATCAATGACACGACCAAGAGTATGCCACGAATTTATGCAGCCGTGGATAAAAAACAAGCTGACCACCAAGCTTCAGTGGTGGAAATGGAAGGTATGATCGCCAACCATCTATTATATATTTTAATTGACCCTGGTTCAAATTGGAGTTATGTGGCCCCTCAGGCTGTTGATAAGTGTAAATTACAGCCACATAAACATGTTAAGCCATGGTTGGTACAGTTAGCCACTGGAACCAAAAGAAAAATAGCGGAGTTCGTACCATCCTACCAATTCACTGTGGATGGATTTCCCACCCAAGCTAATCTTAACATACTTCCCCTATGATCGTATGACCTGCTGATTGGTATGGACTGGCTAGCTGCATATAAAACTAAGTTGGATTGTTACCACAAAACCTTATAATGTGTAAATGAAGAAAGGAGAAAGATAACCCTGTAAGGGATTCAGAAGCCTGTCTCAGTGAGATGAATATCAACCCTTCAAATGAAGAAGTATTGCAGAAAGGGATGTCCTATATATGAAATACAGGTGTTGGAATCTATTGAGAATGACAGACCAAGCATATAAGACCACCCCATACTAAGGGAGTATGGAGATGTGTTTCTAGAAGAGGTACCCAGTCTACCTCCGAGAAGGGACATTGAGTTCTCAATAGAACTTGCACCTAGAGCAGTACCAATATCTAGGACTCCCTGTGGATGAGTACACTCAAGCCAGTTGAACTCAAGCTACATCTAAATGAAATGATGGACAAAGACTACATCCGGCCTAGTGTGTCTCCATGGGGAGCACCAGTCCTGTTTGTGAAGAAGAAAGATGGTACATTCTGACTGTGCATAGATTATAGACAACTCAATATGGTAACCATAATGAACAAATACCCCTTACCCAGAATCGATGACTTGTTTGATCAATTGGGTGGTGCTTCCATTTTCTCAAATATTGACTTGAGATCTGGATGCCATCAAGTCAGAATCAAGGATGAAGACATCCACAAAACCGCCTTCAGGACAAGATATGGTCACTATGAATTTGTGGTAGTACCATTTGGATTAACTAATGCCCTTGCCACCTTTATGTGCTTGATGAACAATGTACGCAACAAATTCCTAGACAAGTTTGTACTGGTTTTTATTGTCGACATCTTAATCTACTTGTTGGCCCTTGGTTATGGAAGGAAGTAGAGAACAAGGAAGAAAATGTAAAAAGTGAACTTTGTGGGAGACAATGTGACTGTCACTGGGTTGAAGTGAGCAAAAGAGAAAAGAAGACAAAGCGAAGTATGGGAAAAGAAAACCGTTGGAAGAGGAGATCGAGGATGACAGATCAACAAGGAAGAGGGATCGAGGACAACTCAACAAATGAAAAAAGCCACTATTGGATGCTTTGGAGCACCGCGGGAGAAGGAAGGAAAGATAGGCTGGCAAAGCCCGAAAAAAGTGGATCAAGTTGACCTAGGGTTTTGGTAATTAGGGTTTTGACACCTAGGTTTCGGCCTAAGGTTGTCGACAAGTTATTTTAATGTATAAATAAAGGTCAAGAGGACTTGGGTCGGGTTGGTATGATATTGTTATTGATTTAGCTCTATTTTTTTGGTGAGAGGTCATTGTATTGTGAGAGAGAAGTGTTGAGGGTGAGAGCCTTTTGGTATTGTAAGATCTTTAGTTGGGTGCGAAGATTAGATCCCACAGCTGGGTGCACAGGAAGGGGGAGAGAAAGATAGAAGAAGAGAGAGGATGTGTTGGCCAAGAGCACAGATCATAACTGTAATCTTTAGCTTAATATATCATAAGCACAGTTCTGTGGACATAGCCCTAGAGAGAGGGTGAACCACATATATTTTCTGTTGTGTGAGTGATTGATGCTTTGATCTCTGTCATTATTATACTGTTATTTGCATTATTGTGTTAGAACAAGATCTATAGCTGTGCAGAGTAGATATCGTTGATAAGTGATATATGAATGTTGTGATTGTTGTTATACAAGATCCACTTGATATTCCCCTGGTTGTAGACATCTCTTTCCTGGAACTCCCTCATCGATGCTTCGAGTGAGAGTGCATCGGCTTCACAAGTGTTTCCGAAAGGGCCAGTAGCTAGGGCTTGTTGGTGCGCTCTTGGAGTGAACCCTGGGTCTGCTCCTATAGGAAAAAATGGTTCTGTTTCCGGGACAAGAATATTTGTAAGGGAATGTCAAGGTGGTTTCCATTGAAGACAAAGATTCAAAAGTGGATAGAGGATCAAGAGAATGACTTCGTTGAAGCCCAGAACAAGAACCCTAAACTAAGTACTGAAGATTGGCTACAAATATACATCTTCACCGACATTCATGAGATCTTCTTTGGAGGAATCCACCAGGATTTGTTTGAGTGGTTGGCTACGTTAGCTGATACCCACTTCGAGATCAGATCTAGACCTCCTGTGGGTTGGACACCAGTGCTGATCTAGAAAGTCAAGAGAGTCAACAATGTTGTATCCAAAGCTGTAGATCACTGGTTTGATAGTACCATCGGAGGGTATATCACCGAATTTGTTGTTGACAAAAGAGAATCATATAGTCAGGCTGAGAGATACTTCTTCAAGGGACCTAGACAAAATTTTTTGCAATTTCTGAAGCTGAGAATCAAGATGTTCTTGCATGAAAACCACATCCTGAAGATACAGTAGATCGACTAGATCTAAGAAGGCTAATGTTTAGAAATTCAGACAGCGATAGTGACATAGAAGCAGGACATACGTGCAATGGGAAAGTATTCTGAGGGGGTCACCTTGAGAACTTGTTTAAGAAAAACTATGGAGAAGAGGGTTTCTATAGTGGAGAAGAGGTAGATCTAACCGACGAAGAGCATCCAGATCCCACCAGAACAGAAGAAGGGGAAGCTGAAGAACTGCGCCAAAGAGAGACAGAAACCTCAGGAACTACATGGACTACTGAAGTAAGTAATGTTAATCCTCCTGTTGTCCCAATAGTACCTAGTATTCAGAATAGTCAGAACCACCAGAGTCCTCAGAGCACTGTTACTGGTAGCTCAACATCTATTCAAACAAGAAACCTAGTCAGTTTTATGGCAGATGAAATGAGACTCCCTATCTTTAGAGTGTGAAGATGTATGGAATATTAAGGGTATCATCGACGAAGCCATCAAGAGGAACTAGTTCATCACTATGCTAAGGGACCGTGTGCTGAGATGGTACATGGAACTTGTCTGAGGATTGTCTGAGGACTGGCACAGCCTAAGCCCCTGAATGAGATCAAGAATGCACTGATTGCAGAGTTTAAGAAACCTAAGTCAGAGTCACAATGTATTACAGAACTAAAAAATATTAAACAAAGTGTAGCAGAACCTGTTTGGGAGTTCGATCAAAGATTCAAGACCCTAACAGGCCAATTAACTTTTTAGATCTCTAATGAACAGAACAAAGAATGGTTCATCGCGACATTGTTACCACACATCAGAGTCCCTCTCATGCAGCAAAAGATTGCATCACAGGAACAAGCTTTGGAGATCGCCATGAAGATTGAATCAACACCGATGGGAGAATATAGCTCAAGCATTAGCCAGTTCATGAGCCAGTTGACTACTTTGTCTTTACAGGTCGAGGATATGAAGAAAGATAAGGGAAAAGACAAAAGGGAAGATATATGGTGTGTAAGATGCATATCTTAAGGCCATGATAAGGAACATTGTCCCTTATTTCGTGAGTACTTGGCCTCAGGGGCGTTGAGCCCCTTGAAGCAAGTTAACCTACCCTGGTGCGATGTATACAGAAATAGGCATCACCCAGGTGAGTGCTATTACATGCAAAAGTATGTTCAGACACCCACAAACTTGTATTGTACATTCTGTAAATCAGTGGGGCACGATGATCGATATTGTAGAGCTTATTATCTCATGCATGAAAGGTCAAGGGACATATGCAAGATTCAAGGAGAAGTACAACAGGAAGGAAACACTCTGCAGTACAACTCTCCAGGGAGAGGAAACTTCAATCCTCGTGGTGGATACAAAGGGCGAGGTGGAGGAGGAGGTATGGTATGAGGCCGAGGACAAATAATATGTTACAACTACGCACAGCCAGGACATTTAGCAAGGGATTGTCAGAATCCTTGCACAAATTGTAGTTACTGTAACTCCTTCGATCATGCCATAGAGGAATGCCCTGTGCTACTGGCTAAACTTCAAGAAAGACGAGGATCTCAACAGAACCCACAAATCCAATTAACAAAAGAGGAACCTAGCAAAGTTTATCCTAGAGTCATTGTTATTACAAGAGGAGGTGCTGCTACGAGACATGATAGAGCGACCAAAGAGAAGATTGCAGAAGACTCAGGAGTCAGAAAATCTGTAGAAAAGACCCAGATTTTTGATGAAAAGAAAGAAAGTAAAATCTTTGAGGAGGCAAGGAAAGATTTCAAAGCATATCAAGGGTCTTCTTCAAAAACACAACCAGAAATAAGAGAATATGAAATGCCTCACATATTCGATCAGTTTGCTTCGCATAGAGGGGGGAAAGAGGTAAGTAAACTTGTCAGTTTCTTATATATGTTTATAGACCTAATTAAAGATGGGAAATCTATACACAATCTGCAAAATCTGGTTAAACAATATGAGCTAGGAAAGATAGACCCCCTAATGAATAGGGTAGTACACCAAATTGGTAAGAAGAGAAGTAAAAATAAGGAATTACACTTGAATGCTCAGATAGGAGAGTAAGAGATAGACTATGTGGTCCTCGACTTAGGGTCAGAGGTCAATGTCATGACGAAGCAAAATTGGGCACTGATGGGAAAACCCAAGCTGATGTATTCCCCTATCAGGCTTTGCATGGCTAATCAGCAAGTTGTCAGACCATTTGGACGATTAGAGCATGTCCCAGTGGACATCGACGGAGTAAGAACCCTTGCAGATTTTGAGGCAATTTAAATTGTTGATGATAGCTATCCTTACCCTGTATTACTAGGAATTGATTGGGCCTTCAACAATTCCACTGTTGTTGATATAAAGAAAAGGCGCATAACATTTAAGAGAGATGGCCTTAGGTTCATCTCACCTTTATATCCAGATGAGGGCCCACGATATACAGAGCCTATCAGAGAAGAATACCATGCATTTGAATTGGAAAACATCTACAAATTAACAGCCAGACAACTGGATTATATCAACCCTATTTCCGATGGAAACCTGAGTTGGCGAAGTGACAGCGTGTGTCCATCATAGTCAGAAGAAGTGTTGGAGAACTAGCAGAACCAAATGTATGAAGTATCCACAAGAAGATGTGCTCAACTGACCAGAGAAGTTCACTGGATTGGTACAACCATACGTAACTTACCTACCTTTGATGGTCTGAATCCCCTAGAATCCTTCTTGATGGAATTTGAAGCAATTGTACCAGCACAATAGAGGTTGTTGGCTATGGACGAGGCCTTGAAATCCACACCAGCAAGATGGTGGGGGACACATAAAATAAATATTACAGACTGGACACAATGTCGAACCTTGATGACAACGTGGTTTTCAGCACAAGTAGGAAGATACGAAGTAAGGTACACAGGTCGAAGTTTCCCAAAGGACCATATACAAAGATGTGAAGAGGCCTAGAGTGACATTTCTAGAGAACAATGGGTACACAGATTCGTCAATATGCTTGATACCACCGCAATTAACTGGTACCTTCAAGCAAAGCTGCGCCTCGTCACTACAGACTGGGAAGGTATGACTCGGAATTTTATAATCACATTTTTATTTGATAGTGAATACCCTTCAGTAGACCAATAATTACAGATTGTAAGACCAAAGGTGTTTGAAGAGGCATTTAGCCTCCCTTGGGCACCAAAAGAGGATGAATAGACTGCGCCCCTCCAGAAACTGCAAATCTGCTACAAAATTAATGTCGATGAAGATAATGATCCAAGGAAGGTGAATATCATAGAAACAGAAGGCAAAAGAGATGTGGAAGGACCAAGAGTTGAACTTCCATTCATTGGAAAACCGATAAAGATAAAGAAAGCCAATATTGGGACAGAGGAGACACCAAAGCTTGTCAATGTCAGAGATTACTGGGATGCTTCTACCATTGAAAAAATTACAGAATTATTGTACGAGTATCAGGACTTGTTCCCAACCAATTTCACTGATATGAAGGGTATCAAAGGACCTATGGGAGAGATGAGAATACCTTTGAAACCAGATGCGAAGCCATTCAAGCAAAGAACCTACAGATTGAACCCGAAATATAAGAAAAAAGTGAAGATTGAGCTCGACAGAATGCTGGAAGCAGGGATTATTGAACATGTCGAAGAGTCAAAGTGGATTAGCTCCATGGTAGTGCACGATAAGAAGACAGGTGATATCAGGATCTACGTAGATATCAGGAAGCTGAATGATGTTTGTCTACATGATCCTTTCCCTACACCATTCAAAGACGAAGTGTTGGATAACGTGGGAGGCCAAGAAGTATATTCTTTTACAGATGGGTTTTCAGTATACCACCAGATCTTCATCACCAAGGAGGACCATCATAAGACTACGTTTTCCATAGAGTGGGGATCCTACCAATCTACAATAATTCCATTTTAATTGAATAATTCCCCAACGATCTTTTCCAGGGTGGTGGTTGAAGCGTTCAAATAATTTTTGCATAAGCTTTTAGAAGCATACTTTGATGACTGGACTGTTTTTAGTTTGTTGAAAAATCATATTGAATGTCTAAGGCTAATGATGGATAAATGCAGGCAGTGTCAAATTGCTTTGAATTTGAAGAAGTGCATCTTCTTCTCACCATTTGGAGTATTATTAGGTCATATTGTATGCAAGCAAGGATTGTTGGTGGATCCATCCAAAAT
>ML816209.1:61663-75531 GCA_009831015.1 Picea engelmannii | reverse complement strand
TGTAGTGGGCCAGCCAGCATTCCAACGCGTGCTGCAGAAGGCCTACCAGCGTTCCAATGCACCCAGTGATAGGTTAGGGCGCGGGTTACTTAATTTACGAGGTTTTTGAAGAGTCTGTTCAGCATGGCTTTGGCAATGAAGGGCAATGAGTTGGCCTGATGCCAGGTAAGCATGGATAGTGCAATTTAGGGTTATAACAAGGACCAGACCCACAAGACTTTTATCCAGGGAAGGTTGTAGATCGCACCTTGGCACAAAGAATCAAATATACCTATGGCGATGTGGATAAGGGAAAGTGAGGCTACAAGGTAGCCTCCATATAGAATGGCACAGTGCGCCTAGCCTTCCAGTTGATCGCTAGTAAGCTAGTAAGGAAGAACAAACCCACGCAGGTCATGGGGTTCGTTGTTAACCTCACGAGCAAATGTATTGAAGGGATACAAATGAACTGGGTGAGCTACCTCGTCAACCAGTTAGAGAAATATTGTCGTGAAGCTTAGGATCGGGACTATGAGTTCCATTTTAGTTGGTTGTTGATCCTCATCACCTTCATTGCTTTGGAGATGCCGGAAGGTGTGACCTTCCCTGAAATTGATCCATCTGAACCCTTAGCTGTAAAGTTCACTATGATCTGGTATTCGAGCGACATGGATAAACAATGGTAGTCAAACGCGGTGTTCCACACATATTACCTACAGTTGAAGAGGGCTATTGAGTCTTTCCCTTGTATGACGTCGAACACCCTGGACAGGTTTAGGCCAATTATGAAGTTCTGCACACATAGACATTCTGTTTATATCACTGCGCGTGGAGACGAACATAAAGAAGAGCTTCAATCCTACTACAAGCTCACAGAGGAGGACCTGGAAGAAATAACTAAGGAATGGCCTGCAGAGCTCCTTATACCAGTCAACCAGGCAGAATTGTTCGACCCCGACCTCATTGGAAGTCATGTGGTCACTCGCGAAGAGTATGATGCACCCAACAGTAGAAGGAAAAAAAAGAAGGAAGATGTACAGGAAATAAACAACGCATCAGAAGAGACTACATCATATTCACCTAGCAGAGGAGGAGAAGATGAAGTGGAAAAATAAGAGAAAGAAGGGGAAAAAGACAACCAAAAGCAGTGTGAAGTAACACCACCTAGGAACCCCCTTGAAGAGGCAGAGACGTCCAAGAAAATAAAGTTTTCCCCAACGAAACCTACATCGTGGAAGAAGTCAAAATCTAGTAAGCCCAAGCTACAGACTATGCTCACGGTAGATGACATCGACCTCATCATCATTGTTGTATCAGATACATCAGAATATATTTTATAACACAATGAAGAAAAACAATAATCCATGTATGATCGCATTGAAGCAGAGCTTAAAGGAATAAAGCAGGCTCTCCATTCAAGCCGCGCAGTGCCTACTGTGTCGTTGTCAGTAGGGAACATAGAAGTAGGAGATGATCATGCCTAGCTACCTAGGATAGTATATGCGACGAAGGCTCACCTTCATTATGTTCAGGAGGAAAAGGAACATCTCATAGAGGCTCTGAAGAAAGCAAAAGAGGAATCCATAGAACAATGTCGGGTTGCACAACAAGAAAAAGAGGACCTACAGGTGAAGTTTGTAGAGAATAGAGCATAGATCCAGAGGGAGAAAGAAATGTTGCGCTCAGAGCAGATTGGAGTTAAAGAAGAAGTCACTAGAGCACTTCGCTCTGTGACGGGCTTAGAGTAGATGGAAGAAGACCTAGTGGAGAATCAAGTGGGAAGGCTTGTCGAAGCCATTCAACAACTCCAACAAAGAATAGCAGAATTGGAATTATAGACAGTACTAAGCACTCTGTAAGAAGTGCGAGATCTAAGAGAAGAAACTGCAAGGAGCGCAGTTGAGAGAATCAAGGCATTAGCCTTGGAATGCAAACAACTCAGCAATCGAAGTGTGCAGACCTACAAGTGCCTTGCAAAGGACCCTGAGCTCAGGACACTGGAGTCACAACTCTAGGAAGCAAAACAACAAGCAGCAATAGTGCAAGCGCAGTTGAAGCTACTATCACCAATCGAGAGGATGAAAAGAGCCCATGAACAACCAATGGTTTAGCAACAAACCCATGCCATTTAGAGCAAGGTCATGGAAGTAACCCAAAGACTCCAGCCAGTGCAGGATGAAGCCTACACACTTTTTGAGGAGATTGAAGGACAAGGTGCATAGCTAGAACAAGTAGTCACCTCATTTGAACAATGATTGGAAGGACCTGTCATCGAGAAGGTCATTCAAGAGTTCCTCAAGCAAGAGGCTCTGGCTAAGAAGAAGGTCGAAGCAGCTCGAGCCAAGCTCAAGGCCTTCAAGGCAAAGTTACCCAGATCAGAGTGACTCGGGACGAGTCACAGGTGAGTGTTGGGGGCTTATTGGCCCTTGACCAAGTTTTGGAGAACTTGGGTCACGTTTGACTGATTTTGGGACTTCAAAAGGTTGGTCGAAGACAGAGCTCCAGGCAAAGCGGAGATTGCGAGATCTCACCCCCTTTTTGCGAGATTTTTGGTTTTAGGGTTTATGTAATGGGTAATGGGATGTCGGCCCATGGGTTTACCCATGTTTAGGCCCATTTTGTAATATATAAATAGATAGCTAGGCAATGTAAGAAGGAGATAGTGTGAAAAGTGAAGTAGTAGTGAATATTTGTGTCTTAGTGCAGAGCTAGAGGCTTTGTGCATGCTATGTGTTAGGACTTGTAGAGATAAGTGCAAGTGATTGTAAGAAGTTGGTGTGCAAATTGTGTAAGAAAGCTTTGTGTTGTGACCTAACTCGGGGAAGGAGAATCTGGTGAAGTGCACGCAGATCTATTGTCCTATGTGGAGTGGGGTTTTTGGGCTCTGTGCATGTAAGAAGAATGACAGAAGATAATGAAGAAGAAGAAGAGTTGGTGGACGTAGCCCCGCGTTGGGGGTGAACCACGTATATCCTGTGTTATGGTTGCCTTGTGTGATTGATGTGATTTATGCTTAATGTTGTTATCTTTATGTATGTTAGATGCATATGATGTAATAGCTTAGTGCCTAGTGATGTGAATGAATGCTAGATCTGATTTGTTTCTATGTGCTAAGTGCTTGGAAGTGTTATATCTTGTTGAATACTGCGTTGTTCTGTAATTAAGGTTTGAATCTATGATGTAAATAAGGGTTAAATTCTAATGAATGTTAACTGCTAAGTGCTTCCTTAACGTATTGTAATCACAGATATGTGTCCCAACTAGGTTGCAGACATCTGAGTCTTGCAACCCCCCCTGCCTCTACCTCGGGTGAGACTTCATCTGCTTCGCAGGTGTTGCCGAAAGGGCCGATAGTTAGGGTTTTGTCGGTGCGTTGTTGAAGCATTGAACCTTGGGTCTGCCCCTGTGCCAACAAGTGCATTTTTAAATGAATCATAAGTTGCATCTAAGAAAAGTTTTAATTTCACAATGACCCAACAAAAAATATAAAATTAATAAACTTCATTGAGCGGTTTTATTACTTGAACTTTACATTGTTTATAAAGACTTTATGATAACTTTTAGTATTCAATGGAGGATCACATATTTTCTCAACAGTGAGCATCTTCAAAAATCTCCCATGTGATATTATAATATTTTATTAGCTTTTCATTTTCTTACATGGAGAAGGGAAAACATATTCATTTTACATAATGGAGCTAAAAAATGCACTTGAGTCGCGGGGAATAATACATTTTGATTGCAAATATATCTTTTAATGGTTTGATGGATTTACAGTGTAACTTGTGCTAATTTTATGTAACATGATTTTATATTTTAAAGGTCATGTAGTTTTATTAAGCATGGAGAGGGATACAAAAAGGGTGAGAATATACAATGAACAATATGTGTATTCCAATACTTTGAAACATTAAAGGAAAACAATGATTAAGATTGTTGAGGACAAATTCTTCAATGTGTTCTTGTTCTTTGCAAGGCTCAATTATCTTGATTGGAATTATATAATAGCTAAGTTGATGGTCTTTGTTTATAGGATAAGAATGAATCAATTTCAATAATATATATCCTCTACTTTGCAAGAAAGCCAGTTGTAGTGTTGAATGGTCCTTTGAAAGGTCCAACCAAAAACCTATTAGATTCCTTATAGATTAGATTCAATCACAATGGTGAATTGAGACAATTCCTTCTTTTGACACTCTGAATGGATTTTGTCACTCTTGCATCTCTCTCATTCTCCTACCTCTTGTAGTGCCTCATAGTGCCATGCATATCTCCTTTCATCACTACATGCATGGATTTTTTTTTAGATAATGTAAATTAAAAAAAAAAAACACTATGTGAATAGGTGTTGCGTGTAGGATGTAATAACTACTAGAGGAACTCACCTTACTATGTAGCTCTAGACCATGAAAACACTCAAACTTGTACAAGATATATGAAGAAGATATGGAAACTCAAGTACAAGGGTAATGCTAGTGCATGGCACAAAATTTAGATTCCAATGATGAGAGGTTGATCTCCAACTAAGGTGCTCACATGGGTGTGGGGCCTCGTTAAGTCAAGTACTAACACAATTGCAAATGAGATCAAATACCATCAAATATATATAATTTCCTTTCTTTCTTACCCATGGAAATCCACGATTCCGTAATGACAACCTTTAAAGGTTATGACAACTTAAAGGTTATAACTATTCGAATAAATATTTTGCAGAGTTAACAACTGTAAGATCAGACCAAGATCAACACAGAGTGCAGAAGAATGGAAGATACACAGGGGGCTTACAACCAGGAAGATGAGATCAGAGGGATGGATGTTCATATGGGTATTGAAGGTACAAACTCAAATGGACATGGAGAAGGAAAGGAAGAAAACATGAATATGGTAGAGACCATTAAAAATTTGCAAAAATATGTCCAAAGTCATAAAGATGATAATGAAAGGCTTATGAAAGCCAAGGAGTAGCAAGAGGACTTCAACATGAATTTAATGAAGAGCTTGGATAAGGAGAATGGCTCAAGAAAATATGGAAGTCACAGGTATCCTGATGATAAAGGTAGAACAAGAAGTGATAGAAGACATCAACATAACTCCCCAAGGCATTCCAATAGGAGAGCACACGTCAGCTCAAGTCCATCCCCTTTTCGAAAGCTTCAAAAAAGGTCTGGGGTGGATGAGCTATGAGGAGAAATGAAAAAAATCAAACCACCTACATTTGATGGTGAGCACAAGAAGGATGAAGATGCAAAGACATGGCTGCTAGGCATGATAAAGTAATTTCAATTGCATAATTATTCTTCACATGCAGAAGGAATAATTTCTATCTATCAGCACAAGGGAAATGCATCCATTTGGTGGGACCAACTTGTGCGGGTGAAACACATTAAAGAGAAAAATGTTACTTGGAAAGAATTCAAGTAGTATTTTAAAAATAAATATTTGACTAAGAGATATTATGACAAGAAAATGAAGGAGTTGTTTGAACTCAAGCTTGGAAATATGACCATAGATGAATATGAGAGAAGGTTTTTAGAACTGTTAAAGTATGTTTCCTTCATCAAGGATGAGACAGTTGAGATTTAGAGGTATTTGAGTGGGTTTCCATCATTCATCAGTGACAAGATACAATATGATGATCCCAAAAATTTGGAGGAGATCATAAGGAAAGATAAATGCCTATATGATCAGCACAAAGGAAAGCCAACTTTCCAAAAATCTTGGGACGACAAGAAGAAGTTCAATGTGGAACAGAGGAAGAAGGGGAATAATCCACCATTCTTCAGAAATAGTCCTCAGGGACAAGCAGCTTCTAGAGAGTCCAGAACGATTGAGACAGGGGGGAAAGACCAAGGAAACCACCTGTTGAATGTTGGGGTTGTAAAGGAGATCATATGTATAGAGATTGTCCTCATGGAGCTGAAAAAGTGAGAATTGTTCACAATGTACAACAAGATGAAACAATGGAGGACATGGGTAGAAATGTACCAAGGATCTATGCAACCCTAGACAATAAGAAAGCATAGTTTCAGTCACACGTGATTGAAGTGGAAGGTATGATCAACAACCAAACCATTGCTATTTTAATTGATTTAGGAGCTAGTCATAGTTATATAGATCCTAAGATGGTGGAAATATTTATGTTGCCAAGAAGCAAGCATGGAAAATCTTGGTTGGTGAAACTAGCTACCGAAGCCAAAAGAAAAGTTAATGAGATGGTTAAGTCATGCTCAGTGGACATGAATGGATTGAGTACCAAGGAAGATTTGAATATATTTCCTTTAGGTTCCTATGACTGTCTAATTGGGATGTATTGGTTGGACCAACACCATGTTGTCTTAGACTATCATACCAAGGAATTTAATTTCCTGGATGAGGAAGGAAACCCAAGGATAGTACAGGGAATTCCCAGAGAAGTAACTATAAGAGAAATCTCAGCAATGCAGCTGAAGAGATGTTACAGGAAAGGGTGTCAAATAATTGTATCTCATATGGAAGAAACACCTAAGGATAAGGTGTCAAAAATTGAAGATTATGCAGTCCTAAAGGAGTTTGAGGATGTATTTAAAGAAATACCAAGATTAATCCATAAAAGAGATATTGATTTCTCTATAAATCTGATGCCTGGAGAAGCTCCAGTATCCAAGACCCTTTACAATATGAGTACTCCAGAATTAAAGGAGTTGCAAATGCAACTTCAAGAGCTTTTGAACAAGGGGTATATACACCCAAGTGTGTCACCTTGGGGTGCTCCAATATTATTTGTGAAAAAGTAGGATGGAACATTGAGACTTTGTATTGACTTCAGGAAGTTGAACAAAGTAACTGTAAAGAATAAGTATCATTTACCAAGGATCATTGACCTCTTTGATCAATTGAAGAATGAAAAAATATTCTCAAATATTGATCTCATATTAGGTTATCATCAGGTAATAAATAAAGATGAATACATCAACAAGACTGGTTTCAGAACAATGTATGGCCATTATGAATTCATAGTGGTGCCATTTGGGTTATCGAATGCACCAATTGTTTTCATGTGTTTAACGAATGGAATTTTCAGAGAATACTTGGATAAGTTTGTCATTGTATTTTTGGATGACATTCTTATATATTCCAAGTCAGAAGAAGAGCATGAGAAACACTTGAAGATGGTATTACAAGTATTAAGGGAGCATCAATTATATGCCAAATTGAGAAAGTGCTCATTTTGTCATAACCAAATTCATTTTTGGGGGCATATCATATTTGAGGAAGGGATAACAGTAGACCCTGCGAATATTGAGGCCATTAGAGGATGGTCAACACCTAATAATGTGACATAAGTTAGATCATTCATGGGCCTTGCAGGCTACTACAAAAGATTTATTGAAGCATTCTCAAAGATTTCACACCTGATCACTTCCTTGCAAAAGAAGGGAGTGAAATTTCAGTGGTCATTGGAGTGTGAAAAGAGTTTCCAACACTTGAAGAAATTATTAACCAGTGCTCCAATACTAAGGATCGTTGATCCAAATGAAGACTTCATTATATGCATTGATGCGTGTAAAGAAGGACTTGGTGGAGTCCTTAGTTAGAATGGATATGTTGTATGCTATGAATCAAGGAAGTTGAAGGAGCATGAAAGGAATTATGCCACTCATGATTTGGATTTGGAAGCCAGAGTGCATGCCTTGAAGAAGTGGAGGCACTACTTCATGGGAAAAAGGTCTGAGTTAAAGACAGACCATCATGGTATGAAATATTTATTCAGACAACAAACTCTAAATGTTAGGCAAAGCAAGTGGTTATAATTTCTCAGTGAATATGAATTTGATATAAAGCATATCAAAGGGAAGGAGAAAAGGGTAGTTGATGCACTCAACAGAAGAGTGCATGAGTTGCATGCTACAACCATCAACATGTACCAATCATATTTGAAGGACATAATCTCAGAGGCTGCAAAATTAGATTTGTTTTACATAGAATTAATGGGAAAATTACAACAAGGTTTATTGCAGTAGAAAATTGAGGACTACAAGATGGCAAATGATGAAATTCTCATCTACAAAAGCATAATTTATGTACCAAATTCTCAGGATTTGAAAAATCTGATATTGAGATAAATGCATAGCATTCCTTATGTTGAACACCTGGGGTATCAAAAAACTATTGTAGTTGTCAAGAGACAATATTATTGGCTAGGAATGAAGAAAGAAGTTGTTGAGTACATTGTCAAATGTTTGGAGTGTCAAAAGGTCAAGGCTGAGCATAGACACCCGATTGGGTCATTGTAGCCATTACCCATTCCCGAGTGGAAATGGGAAGTGGTAACAATGGAATTCATCACCAAACTGGACAGAACAAGAAAGCAACGTGATTCTATCATGGTAGTGGTGGACAAGCTTACCAAAGCTTCCCATTTCATTCCAGTGAAGCTCACTCACAAGGAAACTAACGTTGTTGATATTTATATGAAGGAAATTGCTTGATTGCATGGTATAACCAAGACAATTGTGTCTGCCAGAGATCTAAAGTTTACATCGAAATTATTGAAAGGATTATTTAAAGGATTTGGAACAAATCTAAATTTTAGCACAACTTATCATCCAAACTCTGATGGGAAAACAAAAAGGGTGAA
This sequence comes from Picea engelmannii, assembly GCA_009831015.1. Taxonomy (NCBI): domain Eukaryota; kingdom Viridiplantae; phylum Streptophyta; class Pinopsida; order Pinales; family Pinaceae; genus Picea; species Picea engelmannii. Next base: position 66,935 of record ML816209.1, on the reverse strand, counting down.
TCAAGTGATTGAGGATATGTTGAGGATGTATGTGATGGATAAACCATTAAAATGGGAAGACTATCTACACTTGGTAGAGTTTGCTTACAACAATGGGTACCAAGCATCTTGAAATATGAGCCCATTTGAGGCACTTTATGGCAGAAAGTGTAGCACACTTGTAAGTTGGGACAATCCAGTAGATAGAGCAGTGGTTGGGCCAGATTTACTCATGGAAATGGAAGAGCAAATGTCAAAAATAAAGAAAAATTTAAAGGTTGCTCAAGATAGGCAGGAAAGATATGTTGATAATAGGCTGGTGAGCCAGGTGATTATAAGCTAGGAGGCTTATGTGATGATTAGGTCGAAGAGCCTAGATGTTAAAGGCTAGTGAGCTTGTTTTGTATATGTAATCCTTCATATCAATAATAAAATGCATCGCTATGTGTAGACCAACCATGATAAAAGAGTATGGGGGACTAAACTCCACTAGGAAGGGAAAGGGGGGGATAAGAGCCTAGGAAAGGGGCTAAGCTAAAGAGATTATCTCTAAGGGAATATTATATTATTATTCCTAAATACTAAGGCAAGGATAAATATCATATTGTCCTAAGTTCTTATATGAAGGGGAATGATCTAGAAGTGGAGAGGAATGATCTCCTACAAGGCCATGTGTCAATCAGGGCACATGTATTTATATGTGTGGAAATTAGTTTGTTGTGGGATTATTCAAGTCACCTGGCATTTTCACGATTCACCACCATGCCATCATTTGACGGACTCGACATTCTCTCCATCCTTCGACCTCTGCAACCTAGAAGTTGTACAAAGTACCTCCCTGTCATGGGTATCTTACCCATATTGTACCCAAGTCAGTATTGTTCCTTAATGGATTTTTGTTGCTTCCATCACCTATTCCATACATGTTTTTTGTTGCTTCCTTTATTTGAGCCTGTACCTGGTTGACTAGAGAGCTAGATTGAAGAAGTGGGTTGTCATGCCCATGGGATTGAAGAGGTATGTTGTTAGGCATGTGAGAAACTGTCTCCAGGTGAGAGAATTGTTGGGAATTGATTTTCTGAGGGAGACCAACTGAATGTATAGTGCTCTGAGACTTCCTATCTGACCTATTATTGAAGCCCTAGAAGGAAAGTGGGGCAGTCGAAGGAATGTTGAGAAGAGAAGGGGCACACTTCCTAGGGTGGGACAGGCATGTGGGGAATGAGAGATTATATGATGTTAGTTTTAGTTGGAACTTGGTAAGGAATCCCTCCTATTGTCTATGTAGCCTCAGCCTGGTTAGAAATCCTTTTACCCAGGTGGAGTTTAGTCCCAAATCGGGGGTTACCCACTGCTGAGAGTTCTGAGCAGCGTGGTCTAAGGCTAGGAGGATCATGGAAGGTCTACGCATAGTTGGTGATCTTCTATAAAAGATAAGTATCAATTGTGTATCAATTTACATGTTGTGTGTTTATACATGTGTTTATGTTGACGAGCTTTTCCTATGTATGTTGCATGTATACATTTTACTGTTATTTCCGCATGAATCTGTGTATTTGCAGAACATCTTTGTATGCTTAAGTTATATATATATATATATAGATGAAATTACTATTTAAAGTAAAGTGACATGGCCCGGGCCTAAATGGTCTAGGGATGTTGCAAATTTATAAAGTTTCACAAGATTTTCTATGTGTAATAGCCCAGTAGGTCTAAGGCTAGGTGTGCTACAATATGGTATCATACACAGGTAAAACCCATCAACATAAACAAATGTATAAAAAAATAGAATGTAAATTGATACGCAATTGATACTTTTCTTTTATAGAAGATCACGAACTACTTTTCTTTTATAGAAGATCACGAACTGCGTGCAAACTTTCCACGATCCTCCCATCCTTAGACCATGCTACTTAGAACTCTCAGCAGTGGGTCACCCCCAAGCTGGGACTAAACTCCACCCGGGTAAAGGGATTTATACAAGGCTAAGGCTACACAGAAAACAAGAGGGATTCCTTTCGAGGTGCCAAATCAAACTAATAGCCTACAGTCTCTCATTCCCCACATGTCTGTCCCACCCTAGGACGTGTACCCCTTCTCTGCTCAACATTCCTTCATATGCCTCACTTCCCTTCCAGGGCTTCAGCAACAGGCCAAACATGAAGTCTTAGAGCACTATAATTGCAGTTGAGCTCCCTCAAGAAATCAATTCCCAACAATTCTCTCACCTGGAGAGAGTTGCTCACAGGCATGACATCCTGCCTCTTCAATCCCACAGGCCTGACAACCTGCTTATTCAATCCAAATCTCTAGTCAACTAGGTACATGCTCAGTTAAAGGCAACAATAGAAAACGAGAATGGAACAGGTGATGGCAGCAACCAAAATCCGTTAAGGAACAATACTAGCTTAGGTACAGTATGGGTATGCTACCCGTGACAAGGAGGTACTGCGTACAACTTATGGGTTGTAGATGTCAAACGATGGAGATAATGTTAAGTCTGTCAAACAATGGCAGGGTGGTGAATATTGAAAAGTCCAGGTGACTAGAAGAATCCCCCAATGAACTAATTTCCCCACATATAAATGCATGCGCCTTGATTGACACATGGCCTTCCAAGAGCTCATTCCTCTCCACTTGTAGATTATTCCCCTTCACATAAGAACTTAGGATAATATGATATTTATCCTTTCCTTAGTCTTTAGGAATAATAATATAATATTACCTTAAAGATAATTTCTCTAGACTAGCCCCTTTCCTAGGCTCTTAGCGCCCCCCCCCCATTCCCTTCCTAGTGAAGTTTAGTCCCCCATACTCTTTTATCGTGGTTGGTCTACATGCAACGATGTATTTTATTAATGATATGAGTGATTACATATACAAAAATAGGCTCACTATCCTTTAGCATCTAGGCTCTCCGGCCTAATCATCCCATAAGCCTCCTAGCTTATAATCACTTGGCTCTCCAACCTATATGATCCAAAAATGATCTTTTAAAGACTATGGTTAAGTTTATGCATGAGTTGATTTACCATTTAGGAATGAAGAGAAGGAGAATATTTTAATGAAAGAATGTTGTAGCATCATAAATAATACAGAACATAAATTAAACATTAAGAACAACAAACCATAACACCAAGATTGTTAACGGAGTTCGGCAAGGTTGCCTACGTCTCCGGGCTTTTGTCTCAGTGGGGGAGGCTTTCTTATTAATATTCAATGCTTCAAACTTACATCAAAGGTATCTCAAATGGATTAAAAACTGGTATGGTTGTGTTATGTTTGACCTCAAGAATCCAACACAACTGATGGCACTGAAAAAGGTTGAGTGTAGCTCTCGAAAATGACCTCCAAAATTTGCTTCCTCAATGGCTTCCCTGCATAAAAATGGCTTGGACCTCACAATTATTCAGAATTTCTCTTGTTCTGAACCCCTTATGGCTTCCAAAAATCTCTAGTTTATATAGATTTTTAGTTGGGGATCCTATCCCAACTTCCTCCCAAGATCTGGCCTAAAAAAGGGCTCCAGATCCCCCAAAAATGGGAAAAATCCATTAATATCAAGGTAAAATCAGCATAAAATCCAATAACTATAGGTAAAAACCCACTTTCAGAAAATATTGGTGCACAAGCCCCTTTCCCTCGGGCTCCTGGTCACATGGAGGCGCCATGTGTCCGAGCGTTGGGCTAAACAATTAATTCACCCCTAAAATGTTGGCACATGTTCGTGTGACAACGCCATATGGTCATATGCTAGCGCTCTAATTCCTCAGCCTCGGGTCCTCTGCTGGTGTTCACATGCTATCCCCCACCAACCCAGGCTTATCCCCCAAAATCCGCACTCAATCTCATTTCAAAATATATATGTGCCATAGGTTTAAACAAGTCACACATGTGCCCTGTTGGTTAGCATAGGGAGGTTAAGGCGTTGCTTGCCCGAAGGTCACAGGTTCTACCCCGTCAGAGGTGGAAAATCATTTTTGACCAGACAACATTGGCCTTATCTGGGGTGCCATGTGATTGGGCCACGTGCCGCCTCTGGATTGGCCCCGTATGCACAGTCACCTGTACAGTCAGCCTCCTACCACGTGTCACGCCTGGAGTGTGCCACGTCACTACCACTTGTCAATATGTACAGCCATGTGTATACCACACGTCAACCATACTTCCATGTATCGAACTATCACTGGGCCATGCCATTGTATGGACTGCCACGTCATCATCTATACAATCCACGTGTCAAATTCGTATCGTGCCAACTCAACCCAAAAAGGCCAAAAATTCATGACATGTGTCAACTCCTGGTGCTACCACGTTAGCATGATGATGTCATCTTCCATGTCATGTTGATGTACTGATGACATCAGCAGTACAACCTCTGACTGTTGACTTTGACTTTTTTTTGCATGTTTGGGAAAAAGTTTAGATCGCCATAACTTTCGCATATGGTGTCCATTTTTGGAAAAAAACATACTGTCGAAATCGACACGACGATCCCTATGCAATGGCGCTTGTTTCGTCTGATTCCAAGAAATTTGAAATTTTGGCCTTCCTGGATCCATTTTGGATCATTCCTCCCCACTAAGACCTTTTGGTCCTCCAAAAGGGTATTAACCAGACATCAAGTGCGGGATAGGCCTCCCCACTTATCCTTTGTCTTTAAACTCTATCCTGTGCACCTGTCTCATCATAATCAATTGCCTAATAACCATGACAGCTGAAAGCATATTGTTAGCCATTTCAACTCATTCACATCTTTCTAAACCCACTACGATACATGTAGAAAACATTAGCAACGATAATATCAAAAATATGAATGAAAATGGACCAATATGTTTGATGGGCTTGCACGACATTAACTTATCTCGAAGCAAAGTATGATTGAACTCCCATCCTACAACCATCTCATGTTCATGCTTAAGATCAATTGCTTTACTTGGCACAATTATAGCTGTATTGCTTGCATAAGCTTCCTTATTTAATTGTTCCATTGTATAAGAGATTGATTTACTTTTATATGATGAGCATGTACAACATATTATGTCCCTTCTTTAGTTAAATGGTATTGATTATGTTCCATGTAGAATATTTCTTTGCGATCATATAAATAAGGGCTACCTTAGACCATTCCACATGTTTCTAGTGGCACCACATCACATAGTACTTCATCCACATACTTAGATGTAATTGAAATTTTTATGATACATTTCTTTGTTATGGGAAATTTGTGATCTTTGCTTATCGAATTTAGTGAATAGGGTTTGTGATGCATCTTAGTGTTTAATCCCAATTT
>ML816208.1:95659-115172 GCA_009831015.1 Picea engelmannii | reverse complement strand
ATTTTTATAGAGGTGGTACTCCTCTCGGCTCAAAGATATATCTTGAATATCTTGAATTAGGGAGAATGCTAGACAGCAAACCCCAAAATATTATTGCTTAGTTTTATATCGAAATGGTTCTTCATAACCTGATCTGATCTTTATGTGCAACAAATTGCTTCTCAAAAATAAAAAGATTGAAGGAAGGATTCAAAATCAAAATATATGTATACTCAAAATCATTTATGCAACACTCTAAATCACATACAAGTAGAGGATACATCCATATCTACTCTCAAGAAAAAGTTTTGATCATTTCAGAAAACTTTAAATGAATTTTGTGTTCATAACTGAAAGAATTTGATGGGAATACTTAAAAAATACCATGCTTAGAGACCCCAAGATATGAGAAATCATTAAAGTAAAACCCTGAAGTAGTTCTCTTTGGATTTTTATTCATAAAATTTATTCAACAACATTGTTGGCTTACTTTTTTGCGCGCAAGTTGTAATACCCAAGGTTCGGTTTACCTATGACCAACAAGCCCACCAGACACTAGCCCTTTCAGCATCACCTGCTTGCGTAAATGAAGCCTCACCCGAGGTATCTATTGGGACTGCAAGAACCAGGCTTATGCAATAGTAAGGTAAAGGGAGACAAACACTCGCTTCATTCTTCCTTCTTATATCTATGTGGGTGATTCGGATCTAGTTAGTATTACTTTATTATGATTCAAATTCCTCTGCTTAGCATGTTTTCTATTCTTACAAACATTATTCACAGTCACAGTCATTAATATTACACCATAATTAATCCATAAACTAAGTCTATTCTAAGAGGCATAACAACATAATTCATAAACACATAGAGACAATTAGATGCCACAAGACTCAATATCATCTCTAAACTCTCTATGTATTCATCTTTCTCTTTGTCGACCGATTATTACATTCACGACTCCAACATAATCTTTCATCCCCCTAATCTCCCAACCCATTACATATTTATACCTCTAAATCTAGGGCTTAAAACCCTTGTCTATTTATCCCAAAACTATCCCATTACAATGCATGGCCAGTTCAGTTAACTGGTTGTTCAACTACTTTTTTTTGCTTTTCGTTCTTCATGTTGATTTTTGTTTTTCTTCTATTTCTGGAATGTCATGTTGTCATCTTTCTCTTGTGCTTTATTCTCTCTCTCTCTTGCTTTATTCTTCTGTTTGTGCATTGTCCTCCTCCTGCGCACTTTCCTCCTTTTGTGCACTATCATGTGGAATGTGTCTTACCTGGACACTATTTTCCTTCCCCTACGCACTTTCCTTATACTAGGTTTTTCTCCCAACATTGTATCCAAAACTGCCTATCCAACAGGCCCCCAACACTCACTTATGTCTCATCTCGATCCACTCAAGCATGTTTCTTGTTCTTCCATGCCGAAATGAAGTGTTGAGAGGCAGCCTTAGCGACCTCTACCTCTTTGAGAATTGTGGCATATGTTGCTACTATATCCTCTATGGTCTGCAAGGTCAAGTCTATGAGTTTCTCCTCTACTTCAACCACTACTTTGTTTACCTTACCTTGTACAGTGGCCAATTCTCCAATTACCCTTACTACTTCTTCCTGTCATGGTCCTAGTCGTTTTTGAAGGATCTTTTGTTGGTCCCTCAGTCTCTCCACTTCTACAAATGCCTATTGCTGAGACAAAATGGTCAGCATATGCTCTATTGGTGACAATGTAGTCATCTTTTTTGTTTCCTCGTGCACCTGTTCATGTGCTTCTCTTAGCTTGGCCTCTATGGCCTTAATTTTCGGGTCTCCCATGAGCTATATCCATACTTGTGCACTCTCCTCGCAAAGTTTTGTGCATTCGTCTTCTATTTTCTTAATATTGGCAACTGTAGTCTTTGCTAGCCTCACCCTATCTTCACACACCTCTGGTGGCATTTTGAGCATGCTCCTCAGTTGTAAATCCTGGATCTGATCCCTAAATCCCTTAATGACTTTGCCAATCTTCAACAGTTGTTCATTCATAGTGGATTTTATTACCAGGGGAACTTCTGGTACTTCCTTGTATAATTTTCGGATAGGTGCTTTTGTCTTCTACACCATAGCTTCAGATTTGTCCTTCCCCTTTCCTAATCCCCCTTGTTATTCTTCATAACTTCCTCTATTCGGCCTTGAATCTCCTTCTTTTGTTGAAGTGCCATATTATATTGTTCTTTCACTTGGGCTCTTTCATCCCTTAGTATTTCCATGTCTCAGTTCACTGCGTCTCCTATGTTCTTTATTTCTTGCACCAATTTTGCTTGCAAGTCCTGTAAACTTTGTATGGACATTTTTTATATGACTATATTAAGCTAGCCCAACGCCTTTATGTGTTCCTGTAATTTGCCCACTGGCAACTCTAGCACATCTACCTCAATCTGTATGGTTCTATGTTCCCTTGCTAGCTATGTCAGGGCTGGATGTGCGCCTTTCACTTATGTCCTTGGTCCCAGAGACGGTCCTCCCCCCAATCTGTGTTCTTTCATGATGCATGTTGTTTCTAATATCTATTGAAGTATTCCCAGTTGATCCCACACCTTCTTTTGTTGTTCTTATTTCCTCTTTATTGCTTCTTCCTAGATTTCCTCTATGGTATCATGTATCTGGTAACCAATCATATCCATATCATCATTGGTTAATATATAAAATGGGGTCTACCTTTTCACCTTCACTTTCTTTTGTGCCCCTCCTGCCTATTCCAGCCCCTTATCCTTCCTTTTGAGTCCTGCTTTGGGGACTATAGATTTTCCAGGAAGATCGCTTGTGCCATTCGTCTAATCTTGTTCCTCCTCACTTTTATCTTGGTCTTCTTCCTCTTCTGATGGCCTTGTCTTTTATGTTAGGCTCTTCCAATATTCCTCCCAGTCAGTGATTATTAATTTCATGTCTTATGTTGTCAACCGGTAACTGGTTGGAAACCATTGTTGCGCAGGATCCTTGTTGTCTTGCACATACATATGGTGCATGTCAACTATGAATCGTGAGATATCCTTGTATGTGGATATTGTTTCCTCTAATATGTGTGGTGTGTTCTCAACTACAGTAGTAACACGCTCCAAATAGGTATAAAATGCAGCGTTGTTGTCATTCTGTCGTCTCTTGATTGGTGTGTGCCACAAGTTGGCATACCTAGCAGCCAAAGGGTTGCGACCTGAAGTACCATGCGTTGGTAACACACGGTCTCTTGCCACCTGACCAGCACAATGAGGATGAGAAACCATGCATAGTGAAATTTAGTGCCCTTCTCCTGGGCCTCCATGCAATCTTGTAAAAATTGGTTGACTAAACATGTAGCCCAGCTCATCTGAAATCCTACCATACATTTCTCTACTATTGAAATTACTACAACTAGTACTTCATCTTTGCAAACTTTGCACAACAATTTGCAGCACAAAACCTGCGTCACAAACCTGACATTCTTGTCGTTGATTCTCTTGACATCCAGACCCCTCTTTCCTCTGAATGTGTCAATTTTTTCTTTCATGGATTATAATAGGGCTCGCTCTCCCATTTTGTTGAACAATAGTCCTAGGTCTTCTCCTGCTTTGCACAAACCTGTGATACGCGTAATCAACGCAGTATCAATCAATATCGGGGGATCGAGCCAAAGTGTCCCCCCATGAACACAGTTGAGTAACACCTTTACACAAGCATTAATTTATGTACTTCATCTGAAATGTCGAATTTTGAACAAGTTTAGTATCCTTGCTTTCTCTGAGCCTAATTCCCATTCCTTTGGCTCTACAAGAATTTCTCTAGTGTGTGGAGTGCTCTTCATGCATAAATATCGATCCTTGGCCAACTTAGGGAATTTTTGTGTGTCTGTGATATCATGGTCCATAAACTTCAGGTTGGAAATCTTCCTGAGCATGTCTTCGTCGCTAATGACGTCGACTGGAACTAGTGCTACCGGCAATGGGTACTTTGCATTAACTGGTACATTTACTGGTGTTGTGTCATCCTTCCTTGGTGGTAAGTACACTCTATGAAAAACTGTCGGTGGCGTCGGAGTCAGTCGGAGCCTCTACTTCTGCTACTAGTCGTTACGGTTGTTTCTTCGTTGTGGCGGATGGCCCTCCAACTCTCAGTGGTGCCTTTCTACTTGTGTGATGGACTCGTGGACTAGGTTTTGTGTCTATGCGGGTCACTTTAGCTTAGATCTGGTAGTTCAGCTTTGTTCACTCCCGCTTGCATGTACTAATGACTTAGACTTTACCGACTTCCTGTTGTTTTTGTGCTTTCATTCCAACTATACCTGTCTCATCGTGCCTTAACTGTCATGTCCAATCCATCGTCATGGTTGGTGACTTGTTGACTAAATGCTCCTTTATTACCAAATCTTTCTTGTGATTTTCCCCTCATACTGTTGATTTGTTCGTGATTTTCGACAGCTTTTCCCATTTAAGACTTATACGACGCTTTTATGACCGGACACTTGTGTTGACTAACTATCATTTCCATGCCTCACTTCTTTTAACGGTCTTGTCGTTTCCAAACTGTGCGTTGTTTCTTTGTTATTTCATCTATATACTTCACATCTGTATCGTCCGTGTCTTGTCTCTTAACTTGTTGCAGTGTTATTTTTGTGTGTGATGATCATTCCATCTACGCAAGTTATGATACCTTGGTACTTGAGCACCTTTTTTTTTCACTAGTGAAGCCCAAATTACTATGCAATTTTTCAGTTGTCTCGATAGAGTTTCAGTCGACTCCCATTTACCATTCCTTCCAGTACTTTTCCATTCAAGGTTTCCAACCGTAAAACACCTCTCGGTTAGTTGTTGGATCATGTAGTGTCCTAACCAATGCATTTGAAACTTACCTGGATGTTGCATATACTTGATGTCATAGAGTAGTACCAAATCAGCGACTTGAAATTTCTTTTGTTTAATGTGTCAATCATGCCAATCCTTCTCTCTAGCTTTCTGAACCTGTTGATGAAATACTGCAACAAATTGGTCCTCCTCAATATGTACTAATTGTGCCAACCTCTCCTCTATCTCACCAATATCCAAGAGCTCAGTGATTACTGCAATGTGCAAGCTAGGTAGAATGAAATCCATTGGCATCACTACTTACTGTCCATAGACCAACTGAAAAGGTGTATGTCCTGTCATCTTCTTACTTGTAGTTATGTAAGCCCATAGTACTGCAGGAAGTCATAAGTCCCAATCCTCTCTCCTAACATTGCAAATCTTTGTCAAAGCATTCTTCGAGATATTATTAAAAGCTTCCACTATGCCATTGGCCTAAGGGTGATATGGTGTACTCTTTTGATGATGAATCTAAAACTCCTCAATCAATGCTACAATTGTTTTGTTCAGAAAGTCCATACCTTGATCACTAAGTAATATGCATGGACATCCAAACCTCGTGAATACATTCTCGAACAAAAATTATGCATCAGTATCCACGGTACAATCGGTAACTGGTGTTTCTTATTCCCACCTTGTTAAGTACTATGTCGCAATGACAATGTACCTTGCCCCTGATCATCTGGCTTGTGGATTGATTGGTCCTACAAATTCAATGGCCCACTTATCAAATGTTTGCATTGTAACCTATGGATTTAACGGCATTCCATCTCTCCTAGATGGTTTTCCCACTCTATGACATACATCGTAGGATTGACAATACTCATTCGCATCTTTGTGAAACATAGGCCACCAAAGCCCTACGCATAAAAAAAATTGTGTCATTGCTCTTCCTGCGTAATGTCCTCCCACAATTCCATCATGTGACTCTTCAAGTGTAATCGACCTTTCATGTTCCAGTACACAACGTCTCAATATTCCATCTGCACCCAACTTATATAAATTCCCTACAATCAACTGATAATCCACTGCTTTCACTACCAATTGCTTCTTCCGTGCAACTGTCATTTCGAAGGGATCCATACATGTACTTAGAAACTTCACGATATTCGAGAAGTAATCATCCACCATCCTTATTGAAAATAATTGGGCATCTGGGAAGCTATCATTGAAATTACCTGCATCCTCTCCTATCAATATGCATGAAATATGATCTGGTCCTGCATTCAGCTTCCCTAGTTTTACTACAACCTCAAAGTCATATTCCTGAAATAATAATAGCCATATTCATATTCTTTCTCCTAATACGGGCTTGTTGACTAAGTACTTTAATGCAGAATGGATTGTAAACATCTTGAAATGGAACCCCAGTAAGTAGTGCTTGAACTTTTGTAGCACATAGACCATTGTCAATCCTTCCCGTTCTGTAGTTGTATAATTTGTTTCAGATATAGATAGCTTCCTACTTACAAAATAGATTGGATGATCTATGTCCCCTTCTCTTGGTTGTGATAGCATTGCGCCCAACGCTATGGATGATGCATCTACATGTACATGGAACTCCTTGTTCCACTCTGGAAAGATCAAAATTGGTGTGGTTACCAGTTTTTGTTTCAAAGTGTCCAGCCCCTTCTGGTAGTCCTCGTTCCATTGAAACTTGGCTTCCTTCTTCAGTAACTTTTCCATGGGTGTTGTAATCTACACAAATCCTTTGATAAATTTCCTGTAATAACATGTATGACCCAATGTTTCCCTCTATTTTCTTACTGATGTCAGAGATTCCAAATCCAGAATTATTTCAATCTTTGTTGGATCGACTAATAGTCCTTGTTTGCATACTACATGTCGTAGTATATTTCCAAACATCGCGCAAAAGATACACTTATTTAAGTTTAGCGAAATATGGCACTATCTACATCGATCTAACATGAGCCAAAGAAATTTTATATGATCATGTAGTAGACTGAAAACTATCCAATCATTCAAGTAAACTTCTAGGAATTTATCGATGAACTCCTTGAATGTCGCTACTACCACCCTAGAGAACATCGTAATGGCATTCTTCAATCCAAATTGCATAACCACTCTGTCACAAAAGTGGTCTTGTGTCTATCCTCTTGTGTGATTCTTATCTTATGGTACCCAGAGAATCCATCTATAAAAGAATAAGTTTCTTGACCTCCTATGTTTTCCAGTACTTCATCCATGAACATTGTTGGGAATGGATCATGTAAGCATGCATCATTCAGTTTCCTTAGATCCACACAGATCTTGATTCCTCCTGTCTTCTTGTCTTGCACCACCATTGGGATAATCCACTCAAATTCTTCTATTGGTTCAATGATTCTCGCATCCAACATGTTATCTATTTCAGCCTTGACCTTCTCCTTGTATCTTGGGTTTAACCTGTAAGGTCTTTGTTGTATTGGATTAGCTCTAGTTTCAGTGGGATCTTCATCTCGCCTAAGTCTCTTGCTATCCCATTCATATATGAAAATGTTGTTGGGAATAAGCCCTGATATTCTCGCAATAATTTTGCAACCTTCTTCGGGGCGACAAGAGCGGGTGGGGTTATTTATCACCCTAGAGGAATTAAACTATTGTCTTTTAGTTGGGGGCATTGGTGCTCTTCAAAGAGTGTGATCTAGATATAAGTCATGGAGTAACTTCTATTACAATTATAGGGGATTCATTATTGTTAATCGCTCACTTCCAACAAGGGCACTCATCTTTCAATCAAGGCCTAGCACTATTGACTCATCGTATTGAAGCCATTTATAAGAAATTCACCAAAGTCTCGTGGTTCCATGTCCTTCATGGGCTCAACAATGAAGCGAACAAGGCCGCAAACGTAGAGGTTTCATTAGTGCACAGATGGGTATCTATTAATGATTCCTCGCCATCTATTCAACCTCTTCTATAGACTAGTGGGAGGACAGATGGCAGAGGCATTTCTCATGCAGGCTTGTGCGAATATTTAAGCATGGTGAACGAGGTAATTTGGTGGCTCTTTGACTCCCCTGTGGTCATGAAGTCGGATATATGTCTGGGCATCTTCGTACACAGGGTGTTTATTGAAGAATTGAGCCATTAATAATTTTATTCGGTAACACTCGATATATAGGGTGTTTATGTACCTCTGTTAAAAGTCTATATTTTGGAATAGTAGGAACAAATAGAGGTTCCAGGTATCTGTATTGCATGTCTTTATGGGGCTTCTATGAACAGTTAGAAGCAGACTGATACTAGTCCTCTATGTATATGGCCGAATTCATTCCAGAATTTTGATAATATAAATAAGCGTTATTATGAAGAAAAAAAAGTCTTCAACCTTCTCAATTGTCTCATCATTCCAATAATCTCCTACCTATGCAAAATTGGGATTCTTTGTCATCCCAATATTTACCTTTTGCATATTTATAGGCTATGTGTATGAAGGGGATACAAGCATATTCAGATTGCATAAGTTGTCAATGTCATTCCCTCTTGTTGGCTCTGTGTATCTCTTTCCTTCTGATGGGTCCAAGGGTGCAGTAACCTTCAGATCCCCAACCTCAAATATCATGTCCCTCCTTTTCAAGTTAATGATGGCTTGGTTATCAAAATCCCATTCCAGACCCATCAATGTTGGATATGGTTGATTGTCATCTATGATCTCAATAACTTCAAAGTCGACCATGTTGTGCACCCCATCTATGCTCATAGGTACTCATGTCAATCGCCCAATCGAGACTATCTTATGCTGATTCATGTGCCTTAACTGAACAGGGGACCATACTAGCTTGAGTTCACCCATCATCTCCCATGTCTGCTTAGGTAGCACATTCACATCAGACCCTAAGTCCAAGATACCATTATCTGCATCATACTCTCCAATCTATGCATTGAACCTGAATTCTTCATTGGTCCTCTTCCTACGCAGTACCTGGTTTACCATTCTTTGTGCAACAGGGGTTTCTATTCCTTTTGTGCAGTGATCAATCATGGCATATAATGTACTTAGTGCAATTCCATGTTTCATTAGTTCTACACAACTCCTTGGGAATTATGTTAGTCTACTTACCTTCGCAATTAACTTCTCTGGCACAACGTGATCTTTTGTACAAGGGAACGATGATGTCGATGCTCCCACATGTTGTTCAAGTATTTATTTTATTACTCTCTGGTATGTCTCTTTTTCCTACTAGGGATCAAATGCTGGTATAGGTCCTAATGAATTCCTTACTCACTGCTCTGTATGTTTTCCATGATTCGTCATATCAGTCCATGTTCTAGCTCCTCCACGTGTAACAACTACTACTTTTGGTCCTTCATTGCGTCTTTCGACTGATATCATCTGCACATTCTGATTCAAATTATGGTTTGGGTTTCCTATGGCCTACCACTTTGCAACTAGTTGGGGAAAGTCTTTTGTCTACTGATCCAGTGCTTTGGAATATGTGCATGTCATACATTCTGGCAATCGCAGGCCAAGTGTCCAGGTTGATTACAGTTATAATAGATAATCGGTCCTTGTCCTCCTCTACCAAAAGTCCCTCTACCTCGACCTCTACCAAATTTTCCTATGTTACCCTAACTAAAACATCTATGATTGTTATATTGTGCACCACCCCCCTCTGCAGCAACATTCTCTTCTTGGATCCAATACATATATGATGTGCACTCCCTTAGTAGGTCAAACGCGTGACAATCCTTTTCTTCGTGTCCTACTGACTTGCAAAATTTGCAAAATAAGTTCTTTGGTGTACTCTAATACTTCTTTAGTAATGGACACTTGGTGGGGTGATGGCCTCATTTCTTACATATCTCATAGTATCCCCCATGGTAGTGGATTCAATGCTCCAACTACCAAATACTACAAGGATGTTGGCCATTAGTCCTTGTGATGGCCCTCCATCCTGTAATTGGTACACTAAACTTGTTCTCATTTCTCTTTCCCTTTGGCAAGATTGGCTAGTTGAATTGTCAATGCAACCAATTGCGTCTCAACTTATGTCATTCCTACAATATCTCCTACCAGATATGCCTCTAGTTTCATTGCAATTTCCAGAGCCCCGAGCTGCGACACAACCTTTTGTTGAATTAGTGGCCTATGAATGTGTGGTAGAAGTCCTACAATAAACCACTCTTGATGTTGTTGATCTATAATTTGGAAACTCAATCTCCCCATCACATCCTTAAATCAATGATCTAAATCCCATACAGACTATGTTTGTACCTATTTGATCTCTTTCGGTTTTGTGATGTACTGCGACTATGGATTTGGATTTTTGAACTCCTTTAGTAGCACTTGTTTTCTTTCTGCCAACGTCCTAGCCTATCATGTAGGCATAATAATCTGTATCTTCATATACCATACTAGCGCACAACCTCTAAATGTTGTCGCTAACTGCACAATCTTCACAGCCTCATCATGTATGTTCTTAGTGGCCCAATCTCCTTCACAGATGAAAAAGTGTTGTTATGGATCCTCTAACCCCACTCCCTTGAATTCAGGGAGTTTAAGAGTGTTATATGTTCTCGCCATGTTGATTTGTGTAGTCCCTCCTCTTGGTGATGTTGGTAGACTCTGATTATGACTTTGACTCTACGCACTACTCCCACTATTATGACTGCTACCACTATGTCCTCCTTGACTGACTACAATGGATTTTGACAAGTCTTCAAATGTTATCTCTGATTGTGGTGATGCACACGGGGTCATGGCTCTTCTCAAGTCCTCTTGCTCATTATGTGTCTCTTCTCAAGTCCTCTTGCTCATTATGTGGCTCTTCTCTCATAGCCCCAGTCTCTTTCCTCTTGTACCTCCTTCCCCCACGCAACTCTCCAAACATGTACTCTTTCTCTAGTATACTGCCTTCTTGCATCCTCAATCCCTTCCTTCCTTTTTCATTTCTTCCTTCATTCTCTCAGATGATCCTCATGTCATCCTTTGTCTCCCCCTATGTGCGCAAATCCCTTTTAGCCGTCGGACTTCATTATCATCATGTGTTTTTCACATCAAAACATTTTTATCCATGTATTTAACAATTTCAAGAACCTCCCGTGCGAACCTTTGAAAAAGTCTTTTTTTGCAACACTGTATGATTGAATGCAATCTATTGCAAATCCTGTAACATAACCCCCTAGTACACTGTCCAACCAAAAATAAACTACTCGGGTAGTTGGGTTACTTACCGAATTCATCTTTCTTGTCAATTCAGGAGTCCAATTCCTTGGCACTGCAGCACTAAACCTTCTCGTTTTTTCTACCAGCCTTTCTAGTCACTTAGTCAGAATTTTTGGAAATTAGACAATGAAAATTTCATGCAAATCCATGTACACATACCTTTGCATCCATTTCTTGTCACTCATCTGAGGGTTCATGTTCTCTTTTCGTGCAAATTCATGTTATTTTCGTCCTAACCAGTCAGTGATCTCCTTCTGAGTCAGCCTCCAAAACATTCCCTTAATCACAATTTCCTGGTCTCAACAACATAACCATTTGTTGGCTTACTTTTCTCCGTGTGGGTTGTAATACCCAAGGTTCGGTTTACCTATGACCAACAAACCCACCAGACACTGGCCCTTTCGGCATCACCTGCTTGCGTAGATGAAGTCTCACCTGAGGTATATATTGGGACTGCAAGAACGAGGCTTTTGCAGTAGTAAGGGAAAGGGAGACAGATGCCCACGTCATTCTTCCTTCTTATATCTATGTGGGTGATTTGAATCTAGCTAGTATTACTTTCTTATGATTAAGATTCCTTTGCTTATTATATTTTCTATTCTTATAGAGATTCTTCATAGTCACAGTCATGAATATTACGCCATAATTAATCCATAAACTAAGTCTATTCTACAAGGCATAACAACATAATTCATAAGCACACAAAGACAATTAAATACCACAAGACTCAATATCATCTCTAAAATCTCTCTTTATTCATATTTCTCTTTGTCGACCGACTATTACATTCATGACTCCAGCATAATCTTTCAACCCCCTAATCTCCCAACTTGTTGCATATTTATACTTATAAATCTAGGGCTTAAAACCCTAGTCTATTTATCCCAAAACTATCCCATTACAATGCATGGCCAACTCAGTTAACTAGTTGTTCGACTGCTTTCTTCTACTTTTTGTTCTTCATGTTGCTTTTTTGTTGTTCTTCTATTTCTTGAATGTCATGTTGTCATCCTTCTCTCATGCTTTATTCTCTCGATCTCTTTCTTTATTCTAATGCCTGTGTGTTGTCTTCCTCTTGTGCGATTTCCTCCTTTTGCACACTATCATGTGGAATGTGTATTAGCTACGGGCTACTTTCCTTCCTCTGCGCACTTTCCTTATACTTGGGTTTTTCTCCCAACATTGTATCCAAAATTGTCTATCCAACAAGTACAAAACATCTCAGCAAGCCAATTGACTAAATCTTTTGAAATAAAACTTGTCAGACACAAGGATTAAATCTCCACGAATCCAATAGACAATGTTGGATTACATCTTAAAGTCACATATATGGTTGTAAATACTCCATGATCATATAAGAAAAGTCTTGGAAGAATACAAGAGACAACTCAAAAAATCAACCTTATGTTCAGTTCAGAAATATAAACAAAAAGCCTTGAGAAAGTGGTGTAGAAGAAGAAGAAGAATGGAGAAAATGGAGATATTTGTTTGTTGATCAAAAACATGGTTGCATACTAATGGTTGGACCCTTCTATTTTGATCTTTTGATTGTCTGCTTCTCACCCTTTAATGGAGTCCTCTCTTGCTTTTTAAAATCTGCCTTTCTAACTTCTTGAGGTAGTTAGGATTTTTCTCCTTCTTGGAAATTCCACATGCTTCTTTGGAGTAACTACTTTAATTAATGCCTCATTGAACTCTCATTAATGACTTTATGTCATTAAAATTCATGTCATGAAGTGGGCTCTTTTCATCTTTAATAAAAGTTAATTAAATAAACTTTTATTTTTCAAATTTTTTAATTGACTACCTTTTTCTTAAAGTGGACTGTGTTTTGATTTTCTGAGCAAACTATTTGTCCTTTCAGCCATATAAACCACTTTAGATGCAATCTTTGTAATCTCATGTTTCCAATGAGTCCTCCTCAGCGATATTTGGAGTTTTGTATCTCAAGATATAAGCACGTGAAGTCGAGGTATCAATCATATTTATCAGCGTGTAAATGTGTTGAACTTGCACATAATAGATCTAGCTAAACAATAATACACACATTTGCAGAGAGAATTTGAGAAAGAAGAAGAAGGAGAGAAAGAATGAAATAATTCTCATTAACCATTATGAATAATGAATCATTTACACATTATATACTCTGTATAGCTCAATGAGTGCGCACTAGAGGTGAACCAATGTGCCATAGTGGTGGTCTAGAGTGATATGGACACACACCAACAGTTACAGGAGTGAACTGTCATCTAGTATAGTCTCTTAGGCAGTTACGGGAGTGAACGACCACCTAGTTGAGTTAACTAGTCAACTAGTCTTCGGTTAACTAACTGAACAGAGAGTAGTGACGAGTTAACTCAGGGAATCAATGGTAATGCGTAAATTTGGTGATGATACCAAGGCAAGGTCGAATTAGCATGGTCATGATCCTAATGTTGCATGGTGATAAAACCAATGCAGCATCTAAACTCAACTCAACTAGTCAAACTGAAGTGTCAACTGAAAGAGAATATTCTCTAGGTGGAATATTCTCCCCTAAAATATAGGATTCTGGATAATGACTAATTAGGACTAATAAACAATAAAAAAACCTTAGGAAAAAGAAATCCTAGGTGTGTGTGAAGTAACTCCAACACCCCCCCTGAACATCACTATGGTGAAAATAAAGAATGGGTCCCAGCAACGAGGCCATGTTAGGTACCCAAATACAAAAGATACACTGAAAATAAAGTGAGGAAAGAGGGGAAAACTCATGGGAAACCCCCCCCCGGAAAGGTACAATGTATGTAAAATGAAGAACTACAGTTTCTAGGAAACTGTGTCCTTCACTCCAAGACGACTTCGCAGAGAATGGAACTTCTACTCAGTGAAGGTCTTGATGAAGATATTTGTCGTATGTTCTGTTGAAGGACAGAACTGTAAGTCAATGATCCCCTCGTGTACTAAGTCCCAGATGTAGTGCATGTGGATCTCGATGTGCTTCGTCCACTACATCTAAATTGGATCTCTGCAGAACTTCAAAGTGGTCTGGTTGTCACACCAGATGATGATCAGTCGATGAAACCGAATGCCCAACTCAGTGACAAAATGTTGTAGCCATATATCCTGAATGGTTATGTTAACTACCCCTTTGTACTCTACCTCGGTTGAAGATAGAGAAATGGCAGCTTGCTTCTTGCTCGACCAACAAATAGGCCCAGAACCAAGACAAAGTGAGTAACCAAATGTGGACTTATGATCAGTGTTATCGCCAGCCCAGTTGGAATCAGTAAACCCGATGAGATCTAATGTAGAGTCTGTATCATAATGAATCCCAAAGGTGATGGTGCCCTATACGTATCGAAGGATACGCTTTGCAGCTTTCTAGTGTAGCTCATGTGGCTCATGCATGAACCTGGAAATTGTGCCAACTGCATATGAGAGGTATAGTCTGGAGTGTGTGAGATACAACAAGCTCCCCACTAGTTGTCTGTACACTGTTTTGTCAACCAGTGGAGTCTCCCCTCCATCCTCAAGTTTAACTCTTGATAGGAAAGGAGTCGGAGCAGACTTGCAGTCTGTCATGTGAAATCTCTCAAGGAGATCTCGTGCATACTTGGCCTGAGACAGTTTGATGCTTGATGCATCCTGAATGATATTGAGTCCAAGAAATAAGTGTAGCGGACCCATGTTCGTCATCAAAAACCTGTCATGTAGAATCCTCTTGACTGTAGAAATCGTTGAAGTCGAGCAACTGGTGATCAACAAATCATCAACATACAGAACTAAAAGTAGAAGTGAATCAGTAGTCCTGAGCATGTAGACATTCGGGTCTGATTTACAACATACAAAGTTTTGTGACAACAAATAGGAGTCCATCTTGGCATACCATGCCCTTAGAGCCTGTTTGAGGCCATAAAGTGACTTCTTCAATCGACAAACCAAAGATGAGTTTTGCATAAATCCCTGGGGATGCTCCATGTAGATCTCCTCAGAGAGATAGTCGTGAAGAAATGCATTATTCACGTCCATCTGATGGACTTCCCATCTTTTGGCTGCTACAATGGCAAGTGTTAATCGTATGGAATCCATATTCGCTACTGGAGCGAAGGTCTCATCATAGTTATACCATGAACCTGTTGAAATCCTTTGGCAACAAGCCTGGATTTGTATCTGCTAATCTGTCCATTCGATGCGCTCTTGGTCCTGTAGACCCATTTGCATCTGACAAGTTTCCTCCTAGAAGGAAGGGGAACCAAATCCCAAGTTGGGTTCTCGAGGAGGGAGTTGTACTCCTCCTGCATGGTGGATTCCCAAAAGCGATTTCCAGTAGCCTCGCCATAAGACTATGGATCTGAAGACTGAACCAAGAAAAGATGCCTGGAGGGAAATGGCTCAGTGGCAATGAGTGCAACAGGAGGCTCCTCGAAATCATATCGATTCCTCCTAGTATTGGATGGATCGCCAATGAGATCCCCTACATCCTAAAGAGTAGTTTGTGCCCACTTGGGCCTCTGCTCTGGCTTTGCAACTACATCTGGATGCTCTGACTCTGCATCTAATTGAACTGACTCTGAATATGAATCATCTGAGTCCTATGAATCAGAACTCTCATCTTAAGAAGAGTCGGCATGTGCATGCTCATCATCTCGGACAGGTGGAAGAGTGAAGGTGTATGCATGCGGTTGTTGAGGTACATGTGAGACACTTTCCTCAAATTGGACACTACGTTCAATGATGAGTCAGTCTGAGGAAAGATCACTAAGTCGATATCCCTTCACACCATTGGGTTATCCAACAAAAATGCACTCAGTGCTCTATGGATCAAGTTCCTTCCTCTTTTCAAAGGGAATCCTGGCCCATGCACGTGAACCAAAAATGCGAAAGTGGGTCACTTCTGGTTTGAGGCCGCTCCAAGCCTCATAGGGGGTCTTATCCTTGACAGATCTATGGAGAGATCTATTTTGGATATGTTGCACAATTAAGTGCTTCGGCCCATAGTCTCTGTGGTAGTGACTTTGCATGCATCATGCAAGATGCCATCTCCTTTAGAGATTGGTTTTTCCGCTCAGCAAGTCCATTTTGTTGTGGTGTATAGGGAACTGTGTGTTGCAACTGAATCCCTGCCTCATGGAAAAGATTATGGATCTCATCATTTACATATTCTCCACTGTTATCAGTTCGGAGGACTTTGATATTCTTTCTGGACTGTGTCTCAACCAGGGATTTGAAATCTTTGAGGTGTTGAAAGACCTCGGATTTTTGCCTGAGAAAGTAGATCCAAGTAAAACATGAGAAATCATCAAAAAAAGTGAGCACAAACCTCACTTTGTTGATGGATGGATGCAGAAAAGGACCCATAAGGTCATTGTGGATCAAATCCAAAGGTGTGGAAGCTCGTTGAGACTTTCCTTTGTCGAATTTCTCTTGAGGGTGTTTCCCGAGAACACATCCCTCACACACTCCCTTGGATAAATGGATGTTCGGTGGACCATCAACCAATCTTTGCTTGCTAAGTTGTTGCATGTATCTGAAATTCAAATGTCAAAACCTTTTGTTCCATATCCTACTACTTTCATCAGCATGAGTAAGCAATAAAGCATAATCAAGTTCAATGAATTTAGAAAATGTATACAATCTAGACTGATGATTTACCTCACCGGTAGAAACCCTGGTGTTGGTTTGCATGTCGTAGATGTCCACAGAATTTGGTGTGAATATGACTTTATTTCTTATTCCAGAATTTGTCATCGAATACACAGACAAAAGGTTGACAGAAAGCTTGGGAACATGCAGCACATTCTCGAAGCTTCCAGTGGTGAGTTCAATCCTTCCTTTGCTAGTGACTTCGACAGAAGAGTTTTCCCCCATCAAAATAGGAGGACCTTTGCATGCATCCAAAGAAGAATATACTTCTTTTGAGGAAGCCATGTGATGTGATGCTCCTGAATCAATGATCCAATCATCGGGAGAGGAGTTGATGGCAATCAAGGCATGGCTAGAATTGTCTTTCTTGGAATTCAGATCTTTTGGCTTCTTCTTCTTGGCACCCTCGGGGATGTGATCTCCAAGTTTGTTTTGCTAAAGTATTTGAGACATCAGATCTATTTTTTTTTGCATGCATATGGATTCCGAATGGAATCCTTTGTGACAGTATGTGCATTTCTCCCCTTTTCTTCCCTTTTCCCCTTTGGATCCGGAGGCATCGGTAAAGGGTTTTGTGTACCCTTCCTTTTTCGGATGTGCATGATATTTTTGTTTATCTTTATCTTTAGATTTGTGATATTTTTGGCTGCCATCATGCACAGTGAGTGCATGCACCCTTGGGCCTTTGATTGTTCCCATGTTGATGAGCTTGGTTTGCTCTTGTGTCAGAGATTCGATAAATTCCTCGAGAGAAGTCATCTTGCAGGTCACTCCAGAGACGAATCTGACAGTATGGAATGTGGATATGAATATAGAGAATTCATTACCAAGCTTGGATAGAATGGTGAGAACCATTTTTTCTCCTCCTTCGATTTATCAACCCCACAAGCTTTGAGTTGCGACAGTAAATCCTTGAATTTTGTAAAGAAATCTTGGATATTCTCGAAGCTTTTTGGATCCAATGTGAGCAGCTCCACCTCCAGCATGTGTCCCCTCATCTCATCCTATTTTCAAAAGAGACCTTCCAAGGTGGTCTAGTCTTCATTGGGAGTCTTACAGGAAGATATGTGAAAAAGAAGATTGGGAGAAATAAGACTGCAAATTGTTCTGAGTGCCTCATCCATGCAATTTAAGTACTTGAATTTTTCTATGGCTGATGTCAGTTTTGTATCTATATTCAAGGTTAACCTATACAACCCTCTTGTTCGGATATGTATGGCTATTTTCTCCTTCCATGCAAAATAGTTGTAAGGTGTAAGAATGAATTCTTTTTGGAATTCCATCTTTAAGTTGTCTTCAATCTTTTGTACCTACAAAAAAATTTGGTGTAGCTTTTGCTTAGCAGTTCATTGGCTATGATACCATGTAAATTTGTTGAACCTACACATAATATATCTAGCTAAACAATAATACACACATTTGCAGAGAGAATTTGAGAATGAAGAAGGAGAGAAACAATGAAAGAATTCTCAATAATCGTTATGAATAATGAATAATTTACACATGATATATTATGTATAGCTCAATGAGTGTGCACTGGAGATGAACCAATGTGCCATAGTGGTGGTCTAGAGTGATCTGGACACACACCAGCAGTTATGGGAGTGAACTGCCACCTAGTCTAGTCTCTCAGGCAGTTACGAGAGTCAACTGCCACCTAGTTGAGTTAACTAGTCAACTAGTCTTCAGTTAACTGACTGAACAAAGAGTAGTGAGGAGTTAACTCAGGGAATCAATGGTAATGCGCCAGTTTGATGATGATACCAAGGCTAGGTCGAATTAGCATGGTGACGATCTCAATGTTGCATGGTGATAAAACCAATGTTGCATCTAAACTCAACTCAACTAGTCAAACTGAAGTGTCAACTGAAAGAGAATATTCTCTAGGTGGAATATTCTCCCCTAAAATATAGGAGACTAGATAATGACTAATTATGACTAATAAACAATCAAAAACCTTAGGAAAAAGAAATCCTAGGTGTGTGTGAAGTAACTCCAACACAATGAACCATGAAAAAAAATAATTGAATATTCTTTTAATTTCTAAGAGCATCATAGCCACTTTCATCTCTTAAAACTTTTTCCAATCATCTTCCTCATCGAAGTATCTTTCGAATGAGGTATATTTTTCTGAAAACAGAGGTTAGGATCTCAAGGTATCATCTCGAGAAGTCAGAGACTCAACCACCGTTCATCAATTTTGTTGGTCAATCTTAGCCCTCCATTTAAATTCACCTCCTCCATTTAATATTTGACTTTTCTTAAAATACATATCCCACATGCATTGTGGTCATTGAAACATTGGTGTTTATAATGCAAAGTACTTCCTTAATATTCACATGAAGTAAAGGAGCTTATGGAAGTCGTGCCTTAGCTTAGCTCTTAGTGCCTTAGAAAAATATATATCTCAATAATATTTTGGTTTCCCAATCAATGCATAGTCATCGCCTAGTCAACTTGTAGATGTATGACACGTCACGTCCAATCACCTCCAGTCAGCTGCCACATTTCACTTGGATATGTGCCCACAAAACTTAGGATAAGAGAAATATTATTAAAATAATACGAGAATTTCACAGGGTTACGTGATTGCAGAAGCGAAGTGCAGTAAAACTTCTCAAGAATCATCGCAGAGCGTGGTAAGAATTAGTAAGAAATAGTTGTGAAAATTTTGACTAAGTGTTGGGAGAGTTACGTGAGATATGAAAATAAATACGTGAAATATAGAAAAATGTAATAATGGAAATGAAACGTAAATAGCTAAGGGAATATGAGAATAATGAGAAAAATGGTTAAGTAGAGTGGAAGAGGTAAAAATAGTTAAGTATGGAAAGGAGAGTGAGAAAGAGGAGAGTAAGGAATGGAAGATAGAAAAACGGCTA